>JAEUWJ010000451.1:0-224073 GCA_018524395.1 Podaxis carcinomalis
ATAAATAAAAACTGCTCTCTTTGGATAAACGAGCAGGTTTTCGCGGCCTCCGAGTCTTGCTGATCTACCGAATTGGGTTGCTTATGTAAGTCCCCTGACGGCTGCCCGCGTGTCTGGTCGTGGTCACTGGTCAACTGACCTGGTCAACCGGTCATGTCAATTGACCAGCCAGTTACCATTGACTTCGTCAATCCGGTGACCAACGCTCATCGCTGGCTTTCCTGATGCTACTCAAAACGATCTTGACGATCTCAGAGAATGTGCAGAATGGAACATGCCACGGCTTTCTAGCTGAGAGGGCGCTACCATAGCTGGTCCATGGTCCCTGTAGCCGGAGTCATGGTCGTGGTTATGAGAGCACCCTTGGAGTACGACATCTTCGTTGCTTTTCACGACAAGGACCACACAACCGAGAATTATAAAGGCACCGTACCATAAGATATTCAGGTCAAGAACGTGGGCCCTTCGTGGATAATGTTTTAGTTGACGTAAATATTCTGAATGCTTCGAAGGGCTCTTGTATTTAGCGGAACGACAGGCAAGTAATGTACACGGATATGAGTCGATATCCCAAGGCATGGGGAAAGACAAACGCTTTGTGCATTTCAACGACACTTGTGATCAATTGTAGTGCCGAAGCAGGACCCCGCCCACGACTTCCTCATCTACACCTTTCTGAGCAGCGGGTTTGGTGGGCTGCAGTCCACCATAAGCCGTGACTCTGGCCTTGACATATTCGCCGGCAGTGGGGAATTTACCATTTAGTATACGGGATTCGGAGGCACTGGCTTTCTGTACAATGGGACTCTCTGCAACAGGCTTGAACACAGTGTCGTCATGGGCACTGCTGAAGTAGAGAAGTCCAACGCGAGTCTTATTTTGCTGATCCAACGGTGGTTGGCGTACTCTTAGGATACAAAGTGAGATAGCGATTGAAAGAAATTGGCCCGGCCATACCGATGGATAGTCGGCTTGTAATATCCTCCCGTGAGGAATTCAACAGCCTCTCCGATGTTGACGAGCTGCTCCAATATTAGTACCAGTTCCAGTGAACACGGTTAGATTACTTACGACACCATTCTCAACGTGTTTAACCCATTTCCACTGACCATCTTTAGTGAGAATCTGGAGGGCGGAGACTGGTTGACTGAATAGCAACGTCAATGTCATGAAATCTGACGATGGACGAAGTCAAATAAGCATCAAATGTGAATACGCGACATTAGTCGAATTCATACAGACCAGTGTGCCCTTTCAACCAAACACCGCCGGACTTGCTCTCGTCTTCCTCCGAGTGAGGGAAACTATTTAAGGCTTTAGTCATTCGAGCCAGTAATCCCCAGTGCCGCTCACTATTTGACAAGTCGTACTAGATGTGTGCTTTATTCAGCGGATGCGGCGGAATGATTGATGCAAGGCACTCACGGAATGTTTCCGCGTTGGCAGAGTGATCGTGCATTTGGATGAAATAGTCTTCATCCAGTTCCAAGCTCAGAGCGATGAGACTACCTCGACGTCAGTGGTACAGACGGCATTCGGATTCACCGGAGAACAGACCGAAGAAGGGTATTGATAATGTCAGAATGAATCTGTTTGGCGAAGGCATCAATCTCGGGCAAGAATGGCCTCAGTGGTGCTGGGTGATCGCCATCCAGAATTTCTCGGAAGTTCACTGTAGATGGTCAGAATGTCATGAGCTTGACTTTCCTCAAGCTAAAGTGGGTGTTGCCAACTATTATATTGTTCGATCTGGTCCCGAACACCTCCAACGATGTGCTAGAAATTCGATTCGTTTGCCTCCAGGCCCTCGCATAAGAGCTCGATCGCTTACCCAGAATTTGCGTGGCTTGTATCCACGGTAAGTTCCAGTTTCTCTCATTCGGCCCGTATATTTCTGCTTCTCTTCCTCGCTGACGTGCTCGACAGCATAGTTCGAGAGGTCGAACATCCTCGAAATCTGGAAGTCATCAGGTCTGGGTCATACATTCTGATGGATAGACATGAACCTGTTCAGGGGTAGCCCCATGATTGACGACAAATAAGAAGCCGTCATTCTTCATGGAATCATGAACCTGTTTGACGAGGCTCTTGCGTCCTTCATATGTCTGTGCCTTGGACAAATCGATAGCAGCTAATTCGGCCCAATCCACTGGCGCAAAGCAGAAGTTTGCTTAGCATAGGCGTGACTCGGAGAGTCTACAATGCCGCACATACAGTTTTCCTTGGTAGGCTCAGCATGAACAAAGTGAGGAACTGGGGGTGGTTGAGCTTGAATAGTCATCTTCGGACGACTCACGATCGGAGACTAGAGCGAGGGAGAGTGAGTAACATCCATGTCCTTTTTAACCAATTTTAACGCGGCCTTGAAGCAAAAATGGGGAAGGGACCAGTCATCTGAGCTAGGGTACATTTATATTAGTTTCCACTCTCCAATGATATTTGGAGCGTTCACAGGAGGTGAGGCAAGCCTTCAACATTCCGCCGGCACACCCATGCTTCGGGAAGTTCAGAACCCTACTGACTATATGGGGCTGCCCATGGCCATCGGTAACACGGTAAACATTTGGCCCGAACATCTGTTGCCCTTGACTCTGGAGTGACGAGTGGAATGGGGGTGGGGGTGGGGGGTTGTTATTTTAGGTGGTTTCAGTGCGTTTCGATATCTTGTTGAAAACCCCAAATATCGTGTGGTTGGACTCTGCGAGCCAAAATTAATGGAGTGAGAGAGTGGCCACTAAGGTAATGTATAAAGATGAGGGGTGTGAGCCCTTACATACCTCCCCCTGAGACGATATTCCCTCATGGGTATTGCGCAATGCTAAGACGTAGCTCAGTGCACAACTCATTCGGTATACCACAGCCATGGCGCATACACGCGCAAATCCATTAGCCGGTGCTCAACCTCATTTGCATCTGGGGAAGGATTACTTGCGGGCCGATGAAAATAGATTGAGAAGTGCGAAGAAAGTCTACAACAAAGGTTCATTCGTGCCATAAATAAGGCCATGGGATGTGGAAAAATGAAGCAAAATCCATATGAGAGACTGATCGGCGTTAGACAAGAATTATGGTCACTCAAATACCCGGCTCTGTGGTCGTGTACTGTTGATATTGCCACCGTCAAGGAAAATCTTGCTCAGCGGACGGGTTGGCCGTTCCCTTCGCTTCCCAGCGCGCATGCTGCGAATAGCTTGGTCAAGATCACCGCGACCAACGGATATCTCGGGTTGCGTCTGAGCAGGGGGCATGTGTGGTGGTTTCAAGCCATGATTCGCCACAGCCTGAGTGCTCTTGATGGTCTACAGACATGGTAAGTAACGTACAACAGGGAAGAAGAGGCATGACTGACCGGTTCGGAGCTATCCTCTGAAGGAGCAGGTTCATGCGTGATTTTGGGTGCCGCCATAGCCTGCTTAGCTTGGATATCATGCACCTCAAGGGCACATTTCTGGGACAAGGTCATCATGATGACGTTGGGCTTAGTCATATGGAAGGGACAAACCTGCAGTGAAGAAGAAAATGAAGCTACCAGTCCAAAGAAGTCTTCTGGCTTTGGAGCGTCTGGAGAATCCGGATTCTCTCCGTAATACGACAGCAAGCATTTCAGTTCCTTGTTCAGGGTCGCACTCATCTTAGTTAACGCTTGGATTGAAGGTTCGACCTGTTGGATAAAAGGCTGGAGCTATATTGAGCCTTCGGCACACCATCATGAAACGGGACACGAATACCTCCATAACCTGGACAAAACGGTCCTCTACATTAAAAGACCGAAGCTCCTTGATGTTCCTCACTTCTGTCTTCACGTGAGAGAGGCCGGAGGCAAGTTGATTCACCGACTGGAAAAGGGGTTGAGCAGATACTATATGTATGCCAGTCAGTCGAACATCTAGCTGGGTAGGGACGACGAACCTCGTGCAGCGGCCTCAAGGTTGGGCATCTCGTCAATGAAGGTTGCCAGAGAAGGATCAGCACGCAGAAGGACTCGGGCCAGGTAATGTAACAACGTTGGGCAGTCTGGGCCACCGCGAACAGTTCTGGTTTCCTTCAACTGCAAGAGTGGTTGAGTGGAATACAACGCTTCAAATGCAAGACACAAACCTTGAGTAGTGCATCCAACTGGAAACCTAAGGCACCTCCGCGAAAAGTGGATCCGTTCAAGGCGTTGCCAAGTGATAGGACGACCTATCAAAGATCAGGGAGGTACATATAAGTCAGCTATGGCTGGTTCACACCTGCAGAACTTGCTTGAATCTTGTCGACGACCGGAGTTCCCGGGATGCATTTCGGAGAATATTGAGTTCTGGTCGGATATCCTCAATATCGAGCTCGAGCTTGCGGCGATACAGCATGCATTCCAGACGCTCCTTAAGTCGGGGTATTGTCATGATCTAGCACGATATTAGTAACGCTATGTTTGATTGTAGAATAGTAACTGACCTCACTGAAGTATTGATCCGCCTTGGAAAGCTTGGACACGTCACCAAATCCTCGGATCCTCTCGGTCTGATGTCATGAGGGGATCAGCTCCAGAGCATGGACCAAGAGATTCCACGTACCTCCTCAAGTGTAGGAAGCTGCTTGCTAATGGCCTTCAGATCATCTACCGAAAGCTTGGAGTCATCAACGCTCAGCAAAGCCGTCCTGATCTGCGAAGAGTTCATCTTAATCATAGATAACATGATGCCTTGTGTATAATTAGGATGGGTAGCCATTATAGAAGACCAACCTAGAATACTCACCGATGTTATTTGCACGTGTGATATCTAACAGGGTAGTTACATTCTGCTTCTTCGCCGATGCTGCATTGATTTGAGATGAAGCACTTGGTATGTTATCCAATGTGAAAGTCGCCTCCAAGTCCCCAAAATCGAAATCAATAGTTGTCGAAAAGTCGTTCCAGACAGTATCGGTGAGATTCGTGTTACTCAGTTTATTCCAGAAGAAAGGTTTAAGCTTTTTCGCAGGCTTGCTCCGCACTTTCAAGTTCTTGAATCCAAGAGGAACTGGTGGTGGGGGTGGAGGGGGAATACCTGGGGCCGCTGGCGGTGGTGGCGGTGGTGGGGTGGGCGGCACGCCTGAAGCCATGGGAGGAGGTGGAGGTGGTGGCGGTGGCGGTGGCGGCAGAATGCTTCCAGTTGTTGGCGGGGGTGGAGGTGGTGGTGGCGGGGGAAGTGCTCCAGACGATGCAGGCACGGGTGGGAGAGGGGGTGGGGGAGGTGGAAGTGGAGGGCTAGTCGGGGGTGTAGAAGCTGTAAGAGGTGACTGTAGGGGAGGCGGAGGCGCTGACTTCCCATGGCCGTTCTCGGTAGGGGGAAGCATTGAAGCTCTCTTGAGCACCTTTCCCGGAGGTGGTGGTGGAGGAGCCTTCGCCGCCTTGAACTCTTGCTCCGTCTTTGGTTTGACGGCCAGTCGTGCTTTCAGTTCAGCGATGTCCTTAGTCAGCTGCGAAATCTGTTCGTCCTTTTGCGTTAAGCGTTCGATGGCTCGGTTCGCAATCAATTCGGCGTCCAGCTGGTCCTCCTTGGAAGCCTCCCTAGCTTCTTCTCGCGACAGGAATCTCGTATATACAGATTCAAGAGCGCGCTTCAAGTAGAGAATCTCCTTATCCTTAATGGTGATCTCGGATTCCAATTCTCCAACCTGTACAGGTGTCCTGTAAGCTATTCTATAAGATGGAACATTACACCTACCCGAGTCTTCAGCTTTGCAATTTCGTCCATAAGTGCATTCCATTTGGCTCTATCACGTTCACGTTTGGCGCGCTCATCCTAACAGCGAAAATTTAGTTTCTGCTAGCGAAAAGTGAGATTAACTCACAGCCTCCCGATCCTCGCTAGGATTTTGAGCTTTGTAACGATCCAACTCCGTTTGGAGCTGAAGGACTTGCTTCTCCTTTTGTACCAAGCGTTGTACAACGCCGTGGAAGTTTTGTTGCGACTAATACGAAAGATCAGTCGGATCGTCGCACTCTAAGATAGTGAACACTACCTCGTTGCCACCCTTCCCAGGCGACCTCTTCTGTGGAGCTGAAACGTTCAATGGTAGGGCCCTCAGGGTGTTAATTTCAGCCAGTTGTTGTTCAAGCTGCTCGCGTAGACGAGTCCTCTACAGGCAGGCCAATGTGGGCACCACTTCAGATCAGCGACGCAAAGAGAGGCGCACCTCGTCACTTAGATCTTCCACCTTGTTGCGCAACGACTCCAGCTCCTCTTCAACAAGATGGGAGGAGACTCGATTCGAGGCTTCGTCAATATCCAGCTCTTGACCAGTAATATGTTGAACAGACGTAGTGAAGCGCTTAAGGAAACCATGCCAGCTTTCGCCACTAGAAGGACATGTCAAAAACGGTATATCTAACTATTTATAATAGGCCCACTCACAAATTGTCCAGCAAAGAAGCCTGTTCTACGAATCGGTCCATGATCAAGAACATGTCAGCCTTTGTTTGCCTATTATCGTTGAGCCTTTTAAGTCAGATTGAAGGTAGAATCACTTACATCTCAATATCTTTCTGCAGTATCTCTGTATAGTGCTTCAAGATCTCCACCATAATCGGATATAATTCCCCGTGTTGTTTCGCCAGCTGAACCAAATCCTGCAAGACTACTTCCGAATCTGACCTCGACCGGTTATGATAATGTCCTCTCGCATTCTGCGCCATCATCTCCCGCATTCGGTCCCTCATGTCCTCTTCATCTTCAAACTTCTCTTCGGTGTATACATCTAACTGGGTTAGCAGGGTATCCGGTGGCTTGACATATCTCAAGGCCTTCGCAAGAGGTCAGAACGGGGGGACCTAGAAAGGAAGAGTGAACATATGAAGGACATACAACGATGATTTCATTCAAGCCTCTCCTTCCCAGCTCCTCTCGTAACATGATCCTCTCCTCCAATGACTCGGGGCAATTTGTAATGGCATTTATTAACGTCATGGCCGCAGTCCTCGCCTCCCAAATTCCATCCTGTTCACTCCCATATGAAGTCTCGCCATCGCTCTCAATACCATTTGACAACTCCGGAAGACGCAACGTCCCAATCAAAGTCTCGAACCGAAAGGTCTCGTCAAACGCGATACGAAAGTCTGACATTGCGGCAAGCACAGCTTTATGGCCTTCATTGACGGAAAGGAAGCATATAGCGGCCAATAGTTCCGAAGCGAGCGTTTGTATCTTGACGGAGGAAGTATGTAGCGAGTAGGAGATGTAGGTGATAACAACTGGCGATGCCAGCACTTCTTGGAAGCCAGGCTACAAACGACGTCAGATAATGTACCACAAGTAGGTCATGGAACCCCACCTCAGTATTGAGAAGGACGCGCAAGCATTTTATCACTTCCAACAACACGGTCGTCTCAACGTCACTCAGAGTCTTCTTTTTCCCTCCTTTACCAACCAACTTCGCGAGCAACGCCGCCAGCGCCTCGAGTCCTTTCTCCTTGATCACAAAATCTTCAATGAACGCGAACTTGGCCGTGGACAAGTGAACGCGAAGCGATATGAGATGCTTAACAAGTTTATGGTCCGGCGCCTTGCTACTCCGAAGAGGGGTGATGTACCATTGTGCTGTCTCCTTCTCATTTGTCGGCGTTGTCTTGTCGCCCCCAGACGAGGTCCACCAGCTGCTCCATAGACCACCGGTACTCTGCGGTTGAATAGGCTGAGCATCGTCCACAACCCTACTCATCTGTGCCTTGCTCTTTCCCTGGGGGGAAGCCGTAGGCCCATGGCTAAACTCCCCACTCGTCCTGTTAGTCTCCGAGGTCACGACAGGTTGAGCCGTTGCGCCTGAGCCCCAATTTGCTATCGAAAACCGACGCATAATGCTTGAATCTCCAGTCAACTGTGGTACGAGTCGCGGCAGTAGATTCACAGCACTTGAAGGTCCATACGAGGCGGCATGGGATGGATTTTGCCTGTTTCCGGCCTGCTTGGGCGGGCTGGATTGGGTTCCACCTTTGGTTTGGCGGTTGGACTGCAGCAAGTACTTTTTGCGGTCCATCGGGAGTGCATACATAGAAACACGCTTGTCTCCTTTGAGCCCCAGTTCATCCTGAGAAATGTGAACAATGTATTTTATTTCACTAAGCCATTCTCACTTACCAGCATCTTCTCAAAGGAAGCATCAAAATCTTCTTCGTCGTCACTAGCCTCAGCCGATGCTCCAGAAAAGATAGATGACCCTGTGTGTTGCTCCACGAGTTTCGGCTCACTTACACTCATCCGGTTGTTCGCAACTCGGATGGCGCTGTTGCGATTGGGTGGCGATGAAGGAGATGGCGAGGTGGAGCGGAGCCATCCGTCAAACATGTTGGATAACCGACTCTGGCTGACAGAACCAAAACGTTCTGGTCCATTCGCTGACATTGAAGGCGATGGAGGCTCCGCGGGCTTAATGTGACCAGCGATCTTGGCTGTTCCTTCGTCTTCTCCATCCTCTCCATCCTCTTTCTCTTCATCTTCCTCCTTGAGAGCCTTCAATGTCCCTTCTGAGGGCTCCATCGACAAGGAGACCCTCCGCGAAGTGGCTCGACGATACCATTCGTCAGGAACACAAAACCTGAAGAAGCGCTTGGCGGCGGGCGACTTGAAGGGATTAGGACAAAAGGGAGAAACCACAATATTGAACAAATTAGACGTTTCCGGTAATCGTGTGGATTCTGAAAACCACCCGTCAACTATGTGCGTTAGAGTAAAAAGTATGAACATACTTTCAGTATCCCCCTCAACCCAAACCTCTTCCACAACATAGCTAATGCTCCCACCTCCGGGTACTGGCAAGGCCTTGGCCAATCCCAGCTCCTTCAAAACAATAGCAATCACCTCATTAACCACAGTAGTCCGCCCAAAGAACACCCGATATTGGAACTCATCATGAATCTCTGGGACGCGCAAGAAGGACAAGGACAGGGACAGAGCAGGATGGAGCGAGACGAGCCTCAAAACTGGAGTATGCAAATGCGACGTCAGAGGGAACGCAGAGAAGTGTCTAGACCCGCCAACACCATTCGACGACGCAGCCACCAAGGGTGCAATCTTGTCATTGGGATCAACGAGGCCTACACGAACACGAGCAAAGCCGGGTTGGACGATACAATTTCAAATACATCAGCAACATGAGGGAAACCAAGACATTAAAAACTGACCATCACCCAAAGCCAAGAGCTCATCCTCTTCCCAGGGTCGCCCACTCCTCTCTTCCCTAATCTTCTGCAATGCCCAACCCCTGTCTTCCAGATCTTGTGCTTCGCCTAATACTTCCTTCTTCACCTCTTCTATCTTTGTCAAACGTTCAATGACATCCTGAACCCTTCCTTCGTCCGAGGGTATTTCCGCAAAATGTAGAGAGCCAGTGACGAGTTGAACGGGTACAATTAAAGGCTGAGAAGCCATTCTCTGGTATAAGAGCCTTGATAGGTATACTGAGGCCCGTTAAGGTGTGCTTCGTTGCTTCGTTTGTTTATTCTTGCCCGCAGCCAAGGAGTAGTAGAGTAACCTGGAAGGATTGATATATATGTCGCCTTCGATAACGCGGATCGCCCTCCCTCGACCGAGTCACCGGAACTTGGATTTCCTCCTTGTGATTGAATTCAGTTGCCAGCAGACACCAGAGTGGCAATGAATAGGGAAAGCTAGGCTGTGTACAACGGAGGATCTATAGGTGAAATGAAAGGTAGCCCCTCTTGTCAGGTCATTTGGTCATAGAGACCCACCACGTGAATGCTTGCCTGCTGAGGTAGACCAAGTAGGCAATCCGACAATTACCACGCGAAGCTAGGTATATTTGTATTCTCCCAGGCATGGGTATCGATTATATATCTACATCTATTATACATGAAAGAAACTATGATAGTGGAACAACGTGCATTTATCAGAGCGAGATAAGTAACAGAGAAATCCAACAGATTGTGATTACTTTCAAAGTCCGGAAGTCATCGAGGAACCCTCCAGGTCCACCGAAGGGTGAACCATGTAATAGACGCGAACATTTTCTCCCCCCAGTATTGTAGACGATTCTTCAGTTTCTGACGACAGAAGTGATTCCTGGACATCACCCTTGACTTCCATGAGAATGCCGTCCTAGTAAGAAAGAACCGGATCAGCTTCAAGCCACGATTTAAAAGACTTCACTAACCTTGACCATTTTCCTCAGAGCCTTCGTAATCAACTCCTTCTCATACTCCAGCTGATCGACACCATCGAGATCCTGCTCCTTCGACTCAAGGTACCAATCGATAAGGTCATCCTTGTCAACCCCTTTACCAGTTTCCCTTTCCTTTTCGGATAGGTACATCACGACAAGGCTCTGAATTGTAATATATTGATCGTGTGTGATCCTCATGCGTGGCCTTTGTGGTTGTTGTGCTGGTGGTTGGGGCGGCGCTGCACTAGGAGCACGGGAGGATGACGAGGATGCCTGAAGACCGGGAGTGTTGCCATTGATAACTACGCCATCCACCGCCATTGAACTTTCGTCCATGGCTGCGGAAGACATCTGAACGTCTTGGCTTTCACCATCTGTTTGATTCTGTGGACGATCGCCCTCGAGCTCTTCCTCGTCAAAGTCAACATCGTCTTGCTCGACGTGAATGATTGATTGCCGAAGAAGGGTATACGCCTCGCGAACGAAAGCAGGAGTGATCTGCAAAAGGGATCAACATGAAGTTCAGATAATTCAGCGCACGTCAAACGTACCTCATTTGTGCAATTCGCTCTGGCGATAGCTTCGCTGAGACGAATCATACTCTCCAACTGGCGCACAGTGATGCGGTATGAATTTCGTCCGGTGCCTGAAGCGTCATCCTGCCGCAGAATACGATACTTCTCCACGAGAACATCGGCAGCTTCCCGTGTGAGCTATGATCCTTCATCAGAACGTACTCTCACAGAGATGGGTCGGAGGCTCACCTTAGGGTTAAAAGTCCTAGCATACCGAATATATCGTTGTAGGGTCTCCGTGCTAAACTCTGGATTGATGGCCTCGTCCTGGAACCTGTGCACGTTGACAATATGCTTGGCAATATTCAGATCAGTCCTCTCGTCGCACTCATCCAAGACCACAAAGAACAGATCAAATCGACTCATGATAGGCGCGCTCATTTGTACATTGGCACGGAGGGACTTTTTCCTGTCGTAGCGACCGCCAATAGGGTTAGCTGCCGCGAGAATGGAAGTACGAGCGTTAAGAGTGGCATGAATGCCAGCTTTGGCTATGGAAATGGTCTGCTGTTCCATGGCTTCGTGGATAGCGACTTGGTCCGAGATGTCCATCTTGTCAAATTCGTCAATGGCACAAATCCCGTTGTCTGCCAGCATAAGAGCACCGGCTTCGATAGTAAAATCGCCGGTTTCTTCATCCTTGACAACGGCTGCTGTCAGACCAGCGGCCGAGGACGCCTTGCCAGAGGTGTAGACAGCACGGGGGAGGAAGGAGCAAACATATCTGCAGAGTTTATCAGTTACGTCTGACCGCTGGGTCGATACTAATGTCACTTACTTCAAAAACTGGGATTTTGATGTCGAAGGGTCTCCAACAATGCAGATGTTAATGTCACCACGAAGGTGCATGCCTTCTGGTGTTTGCTTATGGACACCTCCCATCAACTGCAACAAAATACCCTTCTTCACAATTTCATGTCCATAGACAGTTGGCGCAATACTTTCCACAAGACGAGAATAGATATGGTCCGAGTCGATCATGGCTTTAAGCTCCTCGAATTCGGGTTCAGTCAATGATTGAATAAATGCAAGACCGCTTTCTTCGCCATACTCTTCTTCGCCCCGAATGTTGGTGCCGCCCTGCAAATAAATATGAAAGCGTGTTTTCGAGCTTGGGTGTGAGTTAACATACCCGACCATCAGCATCGTGCACCATGCAAGCCAGAAACGCGGTCTTGTACTGTAAATCACGTACGCCCAAGCTCTTCAGACCCGTTACCCCACTTCCTCCAACGCCATTTATGGTCGCATTGCTCCGGAATGCTTCTCGTTGTATCTCGGCCTTGTTACCACCGGGCAATCCAAGTTGACTCACGTCCGGAACAACGATAAAGGTGCCAGTGAAAACACATTTATCTCCTGCCTTGGCACGTTCGACCATTTCCCCGCGAAGGATGACGTCCAAAGAACGAGGCATAGAGCCGGTCGGGATTTCGGACGGGTTCTCTTGAATCCGAACTTTTTGCCAATCCGTGAACTTCGACGAGTCAATTTGTAGTTGCCATGCGACTCGGTT
Source organism: Podaxis carcinomalis (assembly GCA_018524395.1). NCBI lineage: Eukaryota > Fungi > Basidiomycota > Agaricomycetes > Agaricales > Agaricaceae > Podaxis > Podaxis carcinomalis. The sequence continues at coordinate 12,232 of JAEUWJ010000451.1, forward strand.
GCCACACGTAGGGTTAGGACAGAGGGAGGGCTGCGACTGTGAGCATAAAGCACGAAACATCAAAGCCATGACCATACCTCTGTGTACTTGAATTGTTGCTCAACGTCATTCACCGTTCCATTGCAGATTTCACAGATGAAGCTTCCGTACAACAACTCTGGGCGGACTTCGCTTGTACGTGTGACGGTTCCACTGATACTCATAAGAGTACCAATCTTTTCAGTACGGAGGTCACGTATACCCGAGACCAAAGGGAGATGATAGAACGCGACATTGAACTCTCGCGACTGAAGGTTGGCAGAATCGGTTGTTGCGGCAGTGGGATTGACCTTGAGATACTCGGGTTCATACTCTGCTACGAGGTTCCAAAGAGCCCTACGAAGAAAAGGGAGAAACCGGTAATATTGTTTCTGGATTGCATCGGCGAGGACATCATCGCTCTGCAACAGGTGTCCGAAGTCGACATAGAGCGTTGTCAACTCGTATTCTCGCATGGTATGAATCTGTTCAATGTAGATAAGTTCGCCTTGGGGTTCATCTTGGTACATGCCGTCCGCACTGGGCGTAGGCGCGAGCTCAACAGCCTCCGTAAATCTGCATTACGGTCTATTGCTCAACACAATTCATAAGCGAAGAGATAATCACATACGTTCTAAGGAAATTCTCAAACGTGTCCGCTACACTTTCACCAACGGCATCCTTGACCAGAGGCACATCCGAATTCTGAACTCTAGGCTTCTTCTTCTTCCTAGCCCTGGACGCCTCAGTCGCCTCCGACGGTCCATCGTCCAAAGTCAATGCATCCGTTGTCCGTCTCCGTGGTGTCTGCGTGCGTGGAAGCGAGTCAGGTTCCGACGGTGCGCTGGGTGGCAGCGAGAGGTCAATCGGGGGTGGTGAGGAAAGCTGATCGGAGTCCATGACAATACAAGAGAGTCGACGCGTCAATGATAGAAAATTAGATCGCGTATTTATCAACTTCAGGGCAGGCGTAAGCGTGTCGGTGTGACACATACTGCGCGTGACGCAAGCCCATTAGCTGAAGCATGCTCATTTAGTCACAAAATTGCCCTCCCAGCCCTGCACCTGCTATTTCCAACCATGCACGACCTCGACCCCCTCGACCCGGCATACGTCGCTGATGTGCTTTCGAAGCCTCCGTTTGTCACTGTTCCAGGTGTCATAAACGTCCGCGATCTCGGCTCATACCCCTCTACCACTTTCCCGGGTAAGATCACCAAACCCAGGCATCTATACCGTTCCGCAGAAATATCTGGAATTAAGCCAGAGGGTACGTTCGCCAAGCGTATGCTCAGAAAGTCGTATTTACGTCCTTCCCCTTTTCAGGAAAAGCTCTGTTCAAAGAATTAAATATCACCAGGGTCTTCGACCTCCGTTCCGAGACTGAGATCCACAAGTACAACGCACCTCTCCCTGAGATTGATGGCGTCGAGATAATTCATACACCGGTTTTCAAGACTGCAGACTACAGCCCGGAGATGATGGCCAAGTACGTACGTGCTCACTCCCTCCGGCGCAATGTACAGCAAGGCGCATCCATGCCATGTGATTTCCTTCATCTAGGAGATACCAACTTTATGCTAGTGGGAAAACAGAGGTAAGCAAAACCTTCTATCTCATGACAGAGTCTCGGCCGCTCATTCCCGACTGTCAGGCATTTATGGAATTATATTCACAGATTCTCGACCACGGGGGCCCAGCATTCGGGAGTATTCTCCGGCATGTGAGAGACAAGCCAAACGAAGGCTGTCTCTTCCATTGCACAGCTGGTAAAGATCGGACTGGCGTTATTGCCGCCATCCTTCTCAAAGTAAGGGATGCTATCTGAGACATAACAACCAATCATTGACTCGTCGAAAAGCTCGCGGGTATAGATGACGAGACGATAGCCAGAGATTACGCCATGACACGCGTTGGCCGAGAGCCTGCCAGAGAAATGATTATGGCACGTCTCGCAAAGGAGCCCCTATTTGCATCGAACAACGAGGCGGCGCTCAACATGTTCACTTGTCGGTGAGTATCTTGGTTCCGTTTTTCGGCAATTACTTATGGAAATCAAGGCATGATACAATGATAGCATTCCTTAAGCTTGTAGAGGAGAAATACAACGGTGTCGAAGAATATGTAAAGAAATATGTCGGACTAACCGACGAAGATATTTCCAGAATTCGGGATAACATCCTTGTACCCAGCTGTTCTCGCCTCTAGAGCACCCATCGTACACAGATGCTTTCGTTGGATTGAGCGGTGTAATGTGGCAATACTTGGCTTCCTGTCCTCGATAACCGCGTAATTAAATGGAGTATCAATCTTTGTGCAATTAGTTGAATTAATTGACTTTTGGCTCCTTCAAACGAATGCCAGATAGGATGTACATAGGAAAGGAAGGGCGTCCAATCTCAAGAAAGCAGAGCAAGAAATGGGAGACATGAGACAACCAAAGTACATACAAAACATAATGCGACATGGCCGGAACAGAAAATCATACGAATCAAAATGGATCCGGAGTTTTACTTCACACCTCAAACCTTCTTAACCGGATCAATCGTTGTTCTCCTAGTAGTCATACCTTTCTGTGCTTGCAATCCACTCGCAACACCACTTAATACTGACCCACCAGTATTGGAGTTGGCAATCGCACCACCACCACTCGCACCAACAGCTTGCCCAGTGACTGTCCCAGTGCTCAGCCCACTCGTAACCCTCGCTTTCGGATTCAACGGCGAAAGCGCGCCAGACCTCCCAAGACCTCCACCAACCACGGGTAGCTCCCCAGTCACCCGCCTCCTCATATTCGGCCGCCCAAGTACCGTCGATCTCGGTCCCGGCTTATCGCTAACAACCTCTTTCTGGTTCAAGTGCAAACCACCAAGATCGAGGTCTCGGTCAGAGTAACCAGACATCGATATCGACGCGCCATCACCCCCCAAGGCCTGTCTACGAGCTTTCTCGTGTCGGACCTGCACAGACCGGAAGTGTGTCAGAAGTTCTTGCCACTTGATTTCTTCGCGGCCGAGCCTAGAGCGTGTCGACGAGACCATGTTCGGTGTGGATTTCGGTGCTATGTGTAGGAATCCAGCGGAGTTGACGGCATTGAGTCGGTTACGGAGGGAGACGAATGCTGAGCTTTGTGGGAGGAGCATGAGGATTCCGTAAAGGCATTTGAACAGATGCGGGTATTTCTCAGGTTCCAAAAGCTGGAGCCGAATATCTATCAATCACGTTAAGTATTGATAAGCGAGAGGACGACAGACCACCTACAGGTGAACACAGGCGATTCAATGAGCTGGACAAGCTTATCGATCTGAACTAACATTTGTACAGTGACTTCAAGATCCGCACTAAGTACTCGTTGAGTGAACAAAGACAGCGTGGGTTCGACGAAACACATACAAAATGTATAATAGGCTTGAGGCGTGTTCGTACGCTTGCGCTAGCAGGCACAGCGAGAACACAGACACAGCATTATGGCACCAGGACCTATAAAGCGTTGTAAACAGAGCCTGGCCGTCTTGCTGTTAACAAGATGTTCAGAATATACAGGCTTTCAAGGGTAGTGAAAGCATACCCGAGTCTCCAAGCTCTTTAATCTTCTTCTGAAATCGGCGAGCTCGGGAGATGTGATGAGGATGAGGTTCAATTTCTGAACAATAACACTCGCGAACTCGAGGTCCTGTAAAAGCAAAGAACTATCAGTTGAAAAGTACAACGGACAAGAAAAAACCTCACTTCTTCCTTCTCGATGATTTCGGCAAACGTCCTATAAATCTTCTCCGTGTTCATGTACAGGCAAAGCTGGCGGATAATCAGGCTGCCCCTAGTTTCCAACAGTCTCCTGTCCGTGCTAAACAACTCCAGAAGGTTATGCATAAAGGCTTTGAAATACCCTTCCTCAGAGAGAGATGATATTTGCGCAATGAGCTGGAGATCGTGTTTGATCACCTATACAGAGATAGTCAGCATATAATCCACAGAGATGATGTAAACCGAGGGGTACCTCTTCTGAACTGTCATTCAGAGTCTTGAGTAGCGCAGGAAACGTTCCGTCATCCAGTGTCAGAATCTACCGGCAACGTCAACATCCACTCAACGAGGTCAACACACCGGTATCAACTTACCTTCTTCGGCGCCTTCTGGTGCAGCATAATTAACCACTCCAACGTGGTTATCCTCGTCTCCTCCCACTCACTCAAAAACTGTATTGTCAACTCATTCACAGTCGCTTGATAATCAAACGGGTCTCCGTCTTCGGCAAGTTGGCTTTGCGTCAACTTCTCCCCAGCTTGCTGTTGCTGTTGGCCATTCAAGCTTGTAGTCGAAACAGGCGACGGCGGTCTCGAACCCGATGCGGGTTGGGACGTAGCTTGGGCCCCGGGCTCGGGAGAAACTCCTCGTCTTGTGCTCCCAGAAGCCGCCGCGGGTGCCATCATGGTGGCAGTCGGTGTCGGTGAGCGTGGCATGCGATTCGTTAAAAGTGGCACGTTGATCTTCTCATTCTTGGTTGATGCTGCCGTTGTCGTCGTCGTTGGTGTCGTCGCTGTTGTCGCCGTCTGGTCTGCAGGTGAAGGTAGCGACTTGATCACATCGTATAACAACTTGTTAGTCTTGACTGCCACGGTTTGGATCATTGGAACGTGATGCGCGAGGTTGGGGAGGATACAAGGTATCAGGCGGGGTGTGAATGGCACCATGACCTCGTGCGCCCATGTGAGGAATTCAGCCAGCCACCTGAGAGCAGTTGACTGTTGTATCTCATCATCTGAGAACCATTGAGTAAAGACAAATGAAGGAGACATATAAGAGACATACGTTCACTGTCGAGCTGCTGAATCAAAATCTCGATGATAGCAGCATAATCAATGCGAACACCCTGTCCAGGGATCCATACTGGTAAACAAAAGTTAACAGGCTTTCATAACTGCATGTAGGAGAATCATACCTCCAGCTCCTCTATCATCCTGTTCAGGGAACTCATGTAACACATCCTCACCACTCCCATTTGTCTCCAGTGCAGACTCACCACTATCCACCACGGTACCATCATATCCTTCCATCGCTGCAGGGCGCGCCGAGTCTACACTATCCGTTCGAACTAAGCCATCCACCGGTCTTCGTATTGACCCACGTTCATCCAGATGTCGAGAAACATAAGTGACATCACGAATCTCACGCAGAAAATCCGACAGCAGATTCTCAGTGGCAATCCGCACATCCTCAGTAGGATCCGAAAGATATTTCCTATGAAGAAGTCAGCAAGAAGTCAGCGAAAGAGAAAAAAACAGACACACAGCAAACCATCCAGGAATTCTGGCAGATACGTGACCAGCTCCAGTTCAGGCACACTATCCAGAACCGTAATCCATGATACGAGATAGCTCCTCGTGAATGGACTGAGCACGTATATCCGCTCCCTCAACAATGGAATGAAGTGCGCCAGAGAAAACGCCTTCCGTGGTCCTTGCTGCCCTTCCGCAGACAACGTGACAAGCACTCCCTGTCTCTCCTCCTTCTCGTTCCTCACTTTCTCCGTCTCCGGATACAGTGGGATATAATATGCTGCAGATTCTGCCACAATATCCTTCAACAACCTATCCAGCAACTCCGCTCCATTCTTAACTGAAAGCTCCGAATCAGCTGCAAGCTACAAATGACATAGCCCATTCCGTTTAACAACGTTCCTTCGTCAAACTACAAAGGACACACTCACCTTACTCAAGGCATCAAATATATCGTTGAAATACACCAACACCTCCCCCTTTGACACCTTTGCAATGTTATACAGACACTCCGCTGAGAAATATCGGATCTTGCTTTCTGGATCGACGAAACAATCGAGCAGTGGTCCAACGAACTTCTCCATGTAAGGGGCGATATCGACACCCAATGCAATAGCCGTCCCCGCAAGTCCTATGAGTCCACCATTACGAACATGCAGTTGATTGGTGTTGTTGCTAAACATTTCGACCAGCTGGTCAATTATTGTGCTGATTCGTTCTCGGCCGCCCGCTTGGTGACATTCTCGAACTTGCCTAGAGACATAAGATTGAGTTTAGTGAGTAGAGGGCAGAAAGGCGGAAATGTTAGAAGCATACTTCTCAAGTTCCAGGGCAGCCGCCTTTCGCTTCTCATATATCTTGTCAACGAGCTGCCTTGCAATTGCGGTGTCTGTTCAATCACACAATTAGCCACTCACTCCGTTGCTCGAGACGGTTAAAGCGACTACCCATTGATGCAAGACACCAATAATCAAGGGAGGCGTATCATACAATAGTAGTGGAAATTGGATAGAGGAAGTAGGACTACAACCACAAATGCCTATGCTAAGGGCTACTATAGACGCGTGCAGAACCTGGCCAAACTGCATCAAATATCGCGCGTCACTCCGTTCTCCGTAGTCATGCCCAACCGAGCTATTAGGTCTAGAAAATCTAGGAACGTGCATAACTCAAGAATAATAATAAAAACGATGAGGTTATCCGAAGGATCTGAGCCCAAGTTGAACAGCTGTATAGGAGGTCACTCCGGCAGCTCGAAACCAGCCATATGCAGCAGCGTTGCAAACTGGAGGTAAATTAGACTCGATCAGTGGCATGATGGCACGATAATGCTCTTACCTGAACCTTGGAGATAGCGTACAATTGCTCAAAGCTATATCCCTCCCTATCGCTTAAGTCGCCTAGAAAATGTGCGATCAGTAACACAGATATCAGGAACATATCAAAATACCCACCGCTGTTGTGATACATGGGATCAGCAACTGGAAAAGACATTAATACAAGTTCCACAACAGCGGAATGATAAAAAGCTCACTTGGTCCTGCACGCTCAAAAAGTTGAGTGCCAGGGTACCCAAGTTCATAGAAAGACTACACGATTGTCAACCTCCCTTCAGCGAAAGCTCCAAGCACAGAAACACTACCTGATGGTCACTGCAGCAAGCCTGGTCAACAAGACAGCATCAGTCCTAGAGAAGGGGCATCGTTCACTCGTTGACTAACCGCTGTGTATCCAACTATAAGCTCGGGGCTGTAGATAGCAGAAATATTGGCAACGAGTTGATTGGCCTCGGGAGTGCCTATACTGTGGAAAATGACAATGAGGACAATGTAAGCTCTTTCTAGTTACCTCGACCACTGACAGCAACGAGGACTCACGTTTCCGGAAGGCCAAGTTGCAAAGGTTCATCAGGCGCACGATAAGCTAGCATATCAGCCTGAACAACCAGCGCAACCTTCACTCCTTCAGCTCTCAATTTGCCTATCAATGAGCGTGCTCAAGTGGAACCGCGGTATAGACTAGCCGATCGCTACTCACGAGCATATGCAATACTTCCCAGACGACCTTGTTCTTCACCACCAAAGGCGATCAATTCCACGTTTGTAAGGAATTTAACACCCTTCCTTCCAATAGTTCTTGCAATTGCCAACACAGAAGTCGTCCCAGACCCATCATCGTCTCCACCAGGCGCTCTCGTACTCCCAAATGAGCCACGACTATCATAGTGCCCACTAATAATGATTCTAGTATCACTCGGTACAATTGACTTGTACCGACTGCCAGAACCCAGTTTAAGTGTTTCATCACAGCTCCCGAATAAAGCCCACTCACCAAATCACATTCGGCGTAACCCCATACATAAACGACCAAAGCTCACACTTGGCGCCACTCTCCTCAATAATCTCTTTAATCCAATGCGCCGCGGTAATCGCCCCAGGTGTAAACGAATGCCTTGACACGATCCCACTCTTTCCATCCTCCCCAGTCAAGAACCTAACATCCTTCTTCATCTGCGGAACACTGATATTATTGACAATCGATGCAACGACCGGATTGAACCGCAAGTTCGCAAGGACCTTCCTAATAGGCTCAACATCTTCAGACGAAACTTCGATATAATCAACAGGGGAAGGTGGGAGGATAGTCGATTTCCAGAACCTCGGGAGGATGAGATTGATGCCGTATGCTTCGGCACGGGGCACGGAGAGCAACAACGCGTCGGGGATTTGGTAAAGGACCTCGTATGGGTGAGGCGACGATTGGGAGAAGGACTGCTGCTTGCCGACATCTTGAACTGTCGTGGAAACGTGACCGAAATGTTTGAAAAAGTCATCCATAGCCCCCTTTTCGGCATTAATAAGACTAGCCTCAACCGCCTCCTTCTCGACCCAAACAAGGTGCCGATCCTCTCCAGGACGTATAATCTCGGCAACATGAGCCTCCGTTGCGAAATCGCTCGTGATAAACGAGTCTAGACATGTCGTGTCGGGGAGAAACACACTGTGATAAGCGTTCCAGCCAGAACGGTAATTGCCATAGAACGAGTTGGATAAACACGAAGACGGCGCAAGAAGAACCTTGTCAAAGGGCGTAATGAGTAACAACGCTGCAGACGCAGCAGATATAAGGGGTGTCATTGGCAGCAGTGTGAGAGACGCGTATGGGTAACCCAACTTATGACGCAATACCACCGGCGGGTTTGACCCCGGCAACACTCAATTCTCAAGTCCAAAATGTTCCTCATATTAGGGCTCTAACCACAAACTCCGGGTACATACAAGGTAAAAAAAAAACAACGAACGTGACTACTTAGCAAACCCAGCAGCTTTCCGAATCGAATTAAGGAGGATGTTGTTAGAGTCACCACCAGCCTCCCACATAGAGAATCCTCTCAAACCCTTTGACTTGATGAAGTTGCCCTTGGCCGCGAACGACTGTGTATTGTCGAACGAGACCATAATCTCCTTGTCTTCGTTATACACATAGGGCTGATGCATCCTCATCAGCTTTGATCATCCAATGCAAAGAATCACTCACCGTTTGGCTACAAGAATCGAACGAATGAGCAATGCCGGCCTTGAACGATCCATCCTTGTTCAAATACCCCTGCTCGATAAGGCCCCAGAAGTCGAGATTGCCACCAGCACCCTGAGCAACGCCACACTCATCCACACCAGCGCCATCATCCCAAGAATCACCAGTTGGCTTATCGTTGGCATCAAACTTGGGGTATGGCGCCAAGGTCTTCGTGCCGTTCACGAATGCATCAGCCCTCCTAACTCTGAAAGAGTGGCCATATGCAGGAACACCGAGAACGATCTGATCCAAAGGAATTCCTGCAGTATTCCACCCCTTCACGGCGGAAACTGCAGATCCAAATTGTCTATCAGGGGCTGCACAAGTATCGTCTAGTGGAGCGTTGGGACCGACGGTAGCGCTCCAGGCTCCCCATAGGTCGTAGTTCATGATAGCAATCCAGTCGAGAACCTTAGCGAAAGCCGAAACGTCTGTCATAGGGTTACCATCCGGTCCTGCAAACGGGGTTGTGGAGACCGCCGCAGAGAGGATGAGCTTGGCCCCAAGAGAATCCTTGCGAAGCTCTTGCAAGAGAGCGAGGAAATTGGCCGTGTCAGAACTGGAAATTGTGTTACAACCAATGCCTTGTCTGCCTGGGTATTCCCAACTGCACAAATAATTCAGCGATGTATCTCGGACGAGGACACATGCACTTACTCAAAATCAAGACCATCCAGCTTGTACTTACGCGCGAAATTGGTCAAGGTCTTGACAAACTGAGTGCGATTCTGAGGGGATGCGACGTTTGAGGAGAACCAGCGTGATCCGGTCCAACCTCCAACAGAGACCAAGGCTTTCACGCCCTACGAAACTGGGTGTCAGAGATAGGTCTCATCCTGGGCTATTAAACACCCACATTTTTCTTTGCTTGGGAGACAAACTGTGGCAACAAATCAGGATTGGATCCATTCAACGACAGCAGCCTGACGTCAGGTGTAGTCTCCCTGTACCAAGCAGCCCATCAATTTACATCACTTCCGAGAGTTCGAAAAGGTAAACGCACGCGAAAGAGTACGTCAAATGGGTGTACTTGTTCCAACTAACCTTCGACAACGGGAAACCTTCGGTCGCATGCCATCCCGCGTACCACGAAGTCGCAACCTTCGACTTTGGGCGCGTAGACCCATCAACGCCGACTCCACCCTCTCCAATATTCACATTCACCTCAACAGCTTTGACACCAACCGCAAGTGCAAAGAGCGTGTAGCACAGCGTCCTCGAAAATGAAAACATTTTGACACGAGGTGGGAGTTTAAATCCGACCGATCCAAGAGACGAAGGGAAGGAACGTAAGGAAGACACGGAGACAAGATCGCACGTCTTATAAATGGGAAGAAAAGAGGGAAGACTTAGCCCGAAACAACTTCCTACGATATTGTTACGACGAACACTCCAAACCTGATCCTAACAGAAAGAATAGCAACAGTAGTGAGATTCTGACTGCCATCGCAGGAAAACCATATATATATCCTCTCCACGCCGCTCATATCCACAGGTTCATCAATCCAGGAGTTCCGGCATCGCGGTGATCTAAATTTCCCTCCAAGAGAAAGCTTCTACCTCAACTGCCATCGAAGAATTCAGTCCTATAACGGCACCTACGCATACGGTGTTCTCGGATGTTCTTGCATCGTGTACCATTGAGCCTGGGGCCCTTGCTGAGTATGTAATTTGGCAGACAGATGAAACGGCGCTCAATTATTAATATTTCATGCTAACTTAGCTTGGAGATCTTCCGCTTCGGACCCCGCCAACACCGAACCTACATAGCAATAATCTTTTTCCCTGATGGACATAGGATGTCATCACAGCCTAATAGTGATCCCATCTTGGTTAGTATCATCAACTTAAACACTACAGTTGTTCTACCAGCCCATCGTCCTGACGATACAGATTTCGCTGCGAGAACAACAGAAGAGAAGTGGAAGTAATCGAAGCCCCAAGGAGCCACATGGGAGCGTCAAGGATCCGTGACAGCAGACGAGTTTCTCATTCGTCTGCTGACACCAAGACCGCATGGCCCCGTGGCTCAACTCTGACACAGCCTCGTTCAGGTTAGCAGAAACGTTCAGGCTTCATGTTATACCATGTCGAGTCCATGTAGTGTTTAGGACGAAACGGGTTGAGACAAAACTCCTGCTGGGCTCAAGTGCCGAGCTCCAAGCTGTTGGGCGATGCTGAGAAAATGATCGAGAGTGGCGGCCGATAAGTTCCTATTGGTGTGTGCTATACTTAGTGGATACACCAGAGCCTCTGCTCTGTAAGAATGCGCCTTTGGACGACTGTCTCAGGAGTCTCTAGCCGAGATTCGTCTATCCAAAGCGAGTACGCTTCTTATTCTTATGGCTTGTGACATTCTTCCTCGAAATTCGGTTCAGAGATAGAAGCAAGATGATCAGTTCTCTCGGCTTGTTTGCAGGTGTGACATAACGCGGGGGCAGTAGGTTCGGCCCAGAAACAACAAACAGGTATAACGAATCTGCACGGAAACCGACCCGTCACACTCTTGGATTTCATCATCCAAGAAACACGCATCAAGCAGCTACAGTTCCAGTTTCGTCGACAACCTCGATATGCTTCTCGTTTCCTCGATCCACGATCGCAATCCTACGCTTCCTCTTCGACGCTTTGACGGGATTAGGATCCTATACGAGCATTAGCCGACGACATAAGACTTGCAACCGTCGAAAGTCAGTCTCACCCGGAAGATCTCGTCCAGTTCTTCACTGAATGCCGGAGCAAGCAATTAGTGTCAAGTTCCATCGTAGGATGTATAGCTGGCGGAACTCACAGTGTCCTTCCTTTCGTTTCGACCACGAAGAGATAAACAATCAGACATTCAAACAGATCCCAGACGACATATACAATGTAAAACTAGGAACATCGATCAATCCAGTTGCATATGAGAATATGACTTCACTCACCCTCCACTGAATACGTCCGAGGCCAATTGGTCCAGCGTAAACGTTGACAAACCCAGCACAGCTCACTGCAAGGGCATTCCTAATGCATCAAGTCGGGCCATCAGAATTCAGAATCAAGTGCATATAAACTGGTGTTTCATACATAGCCATCCCCTTGGCCCTCGTGTTGTACTGCAGAACTTCGGTGGGATAAACCGCCTGAAGGGGCGTATAGGTAAAACTGAATACGAATCCGAATAGGACTGGGTGGCGACCAACTTAGCATCAACGTTTCATAGCTCGGATATTATAAAAAATACACGCACAGATGAACGCGATAGCAGCATTAGCGCCTGCAGGGTTTGCACCAGAGGAACCCCATTTGGCTGTGAGACCTGTGACGATGGCAAGCACTCCAGCACAAGCAAAAGTTCCCCAAAACCAAATAACCCTCCTCCCAGCTGGATAATTACAAGTCGGTCTCAACACGGGAGCGAAAACGAAGTTGTCACTGACCTTTGTCTGTCAATGAAGTCCCAAGAACGGCTCCTACTGCTGATACAATAGTATTGACAAAGTTCAGAGTGAGCAACTGGTTTTGCGTGTTCGCTCCAGCATTCTTAAACAGAATAGTAAGGAAATATCTGGCAACGAGTGTTAGCATTACTACGGGTATCTTGTATCTGAGAAACCCACCCCAATCCATTTCCCGACCATTGCTGTAGCGCGCAGAAAGTTAGCTTCTTTGTGTCTGTGCATGATGGTACTACGCACTCCGAAAAACGCCATCAACAACAGCATGAATGATCTGTACCTCGCGTTTGCAGTATTGAAGAGCTCCGAGTAATCGTACCTGCCACCTTTTGAAACATGTACCAAGTTGCAGACGATCCTTCCACTTACCATCGTTTATCAGAAGCATTCAGCCTAATAGCCTCCTCATACTCTCTCCATTCTAGTTTAACCAAGGGCGCATTCTCATCACCGTCTCCATGGTACTTTGCCAAAATCCTCTTAGCCTCCTCTTTCCTACCCACGGAGATTAACCAACGGGGAGACTGAAGCCACGTTTGATGTCACTCCATGGTGACGGGAGAACAGAAAGGGAGTAGACCTACCTCTGGAAGTAAGAAGGATCCAAAGGCAAGGATGGCAGCGGGAACTATCTGGATGGCGAGAGGCAGCCTCCAGGAGAGTGTCGACTGATTTCGACCAGACGCAACAGTAATACCCGCTAATCACAAGTCAGGGCGTGACGGAGTTCTAATATAGACCGGGACGTACTGCAAAGTATCGACCCGGAGTAGTAGAATGCTGGAAGCCGTTTGTCAGACCTAGAATAGAGAGGATTTGTCCCTTCACGCACTATTGTACCTGGCCGGAACTCAGAGATGTATGCATTGTAGAGAAGTTACACTCACAATCCTGTCAGCCGTCCTCTCCACTAGGACACGCGCATTACTATGCAACCCCCCTAAAAGACGTCCAGAGGACCTACCTGTGGAGGCGCCATTTCTACGACATACGAAGGAGCGGCTGTCGTCGTGATTGCAACACCAAACCCGAGTACGAACCGCCCAGCCAGGAGGTAACTGACATTCTTAGCCACCGTAATGACGATCGCACCTAGAGCAAAATGAGATCAATTTTTTAGCTCTAAAGCTTCGCGGACATATTTGAGTTACCAATTATGATGATGAACCCTCCTATGGACTGGAACAAAAAAGTGAGTCCGAAGTCAGAGGAAGTTAAAGATGGGAAGCGTACCATTCCGCCCCTACGACCAAAGGTATCGGCTATGGGACCTGCAATGGGAACAGCGACGATACTACCTGTACTTGGGGTCCATCACAGCCCATCGGATTGTAAATAAATTCGTACCAATCGAATACTAGAGCGGGATCAATAACATCAGCACCAGGAAGACGGGAGAGACAGTTGGGTGTCCCTACTATTCCAAAAATAATTGCAGTAGTGGTTCCTACCCCGCCCCCAGCGTCTTCACCGTCAATACTGAAGAAATCCAGGTATTGTCTATAAAAATCAGGTCGAGTCAATACAGAAACGTCACAATCAAAGGCTAAGTCAGTTACTTCATGCCATTGACTGCACTCATCACTACATCCACCGTGTCAGAAGCTGAACCTTGGACTCTCCACATAAACTCACCGGATCCATCAAACCCATTCGACAAACTACCCATGAATGCGACCAACAAGATGGCGAACAACTGAATGGATCGCCAACTCGTAGCCTTGAGTTGAGGTCCCGTCGACAATGCCAAGGCATATTCTGCATTCATCACCTCCATAAACTTGGCACCACTCAGAGCAGAAACATCTTTCGTATCGCTATCAAGATGGCCATGTTCCGGCTTCCCCGCCTTCGATAGAGTAGTAGAGACAACTTCTTGTTCAGTCCCATGAGACGAAGACGCCTTCTCATCAATTTTCTCTGTGTCGTTGGCCATGTCTCCTCAAGTCGTGGGGAATTGGTGGGAGGGAATGGAACGAGAATGAAATTCTACCACGTTTTGTTTGGCCTCGGATATATAGGAGAGTATGTCCGCATAACTGCAGCAGATAGCACTATTCGCGTGACCCGTGAACCGTCCACTGGAATGCATGCGCGGGAAGGTATTTTAAGTAGTCTTCTTGATTTATGGGGAACTTCTTGATGAAGGCTAAGGTTGCGTGTGAGTTGGATCAGATTTCGCGGGTACCCCGCTGGTGGTGGTGAGCGGCATGAATCATTGTATTTCCTGGAGGTGTGGACTGGGAGGAGCGAAAAAAGCAATCTAAGATGAGGACGCGAGGGTCAGTAGACAGGGTTTTCTCCGGAACGGCCCTGGAGCAGCTTTACAGAGGCGATGGTGGTCCAAATGGGGCAGGAAAAGAAGTCATTATGGGTCCCCGAACGGCAAGCAAGGACTGGGGCAAGGCGTACGACGCTAGGGACGGCCCGGTGGGTTGAAGCATGATCTGTCAAGGTGACTGGTGCACCACCATTTGCTCGAGCGCACGCGGTGAGTTTTGTGGGGAACCACCCTCACGTGTCATAGCTGGCGATACCAGAGCCAATGCGCAGGTCCTGTGAAACAGGCGACGGGAATCACTGCTGGATGCTCCATGGTCACGAAAAGTGAATGCATGACCGTGCACATGATATTCCCCATTCGGCCGTGATCATTCAGAGTCTATTTCCCCTCTCTCTATAGTCGCACATCCATGTCCACGGACCCATCCGCACTCTCAACATTCAAAACGTGGCTGACCGAGGGCGGAGGGAGTTTCCATCCAGATGTTCAATTTAAATATGCAGGTGCTTGGAACTTGCCTGCAGATGCAAATATTTTCAACTGATCAAAAACGACAAAACACCAGGTACGCAAAATCATGCCCTAATGAATTAAGAGTGTCTTGCGCTAAAGTAATTAACAGAAAAATCTGGAAATGCCGCGATAGCTGCCAAAGATCTACCTGCCGACGCGACGATCGTTTCTTGCCCTTTCTCTCTCGCGGTCACTGAAGAACTCGCCCAGAAGAATCTATCGAAACTTTTTTCAACGGAGGGCATTACTGGATGGTCGGAAAGACAGTGGATCAGCGTTTATATCTGCCTGCATTGGATCCTTGCTGATTCTAAGTGAGCGTCCGAACCTTTCCGCGAGTTTCAATCCAGCTTTCTAATGTCTCAATCAGACCACCGGAGCTTGCGCACTATCCCTACATCAACACCTTACCATCTTCCGACAAGCTACGGACGTCCCTACACTTCACGGAGTCAGAACTCGAAGCATTCAAAGTATCGAATCTTTATCATGCAACGATCGACCGCAAACGCGGGTTGAAAGAGGAATGGCAACAATGTCAATCTGATCTCAACACCAGAAACGAAGCCTTGGGTAGTGGTTTGACCTGGTGAGTCCCCAAATTCTGACCTTTACTCAAGCAAGCTGAATCCAGCCCACAGGGAACGATACCTGACCGCAGCAACGTACATCTCTTCGCGCGCCTTTTCTTCTTCCCTCCTCTCTTCGAATCCAACTCTCAAAACTACGACATGGACGAAACCGGTCCTTCTCCCGGGTATAGATTCCCTCAACCATAAGCGCGGCCAACCAGTATCCTGGTCCGTGACCTACCCAACCGAATCCTCAGTAATCAAAGAACCTACGGTCTCCCTCGTCTCGCACAACAAGACACTCACAGGCGAAGAGATCTTTAACAACTACGGCCCCAAGCCTAACGCAGAACTAATCCTGGGCTATGGATTCTCACTACCCGACAATCCAGACGACACCATCCTCCTCAAAATCGGCGGAATCGATAATAGATGGGAGATCGGGCGTTCTGCGCAAGGCGCCGAAGCTCTCTGGGATGACATCCTGCAGTTCATGACTTCGTCTGACGAGGAAGAAAGAGAAGCATATGAAGCTCAGTTAGATGCTGCGGATATGTTGTCGGATATGGTTCAAACTTTATTGAGGAAATTGCCTTCGGAGACTGGACCGGAAGATGGCCCGCTACGTCCAGAGGTTGCGAGTATGTTGTGGGACTACATCCAAGGTGAGTTGATTGATTGTTGTCTAACCATTCAAGGAAGATACCGAAACTTTTTCAGGTCAAAAAGTAATCTTGTTCTCACTCCTGGACTTTTGCCAGAGGAAGGAAGAAGAGGCAACAGATCTAGCGCGTAGATTAGGGATAGAGCTCGTTATCGAAGACTGAGATACCGGAGCCAATGAATGAATGTTATTAAACGAACCATCGGATCGAAGTTGCAATCAAAAGTGATCGAGCCTTGAGAACCAATTCTGTTCCAATCTCATCCCTTCCCTCAGTTCCCAATCCATCATACCACCGCCTTGTGCACCCCCGGATTCCGGCTCCATTAATTCCCTTCATTAAACTGTGCACTCGAGAAATATTCAATCCACCGAAAACGTAATATTATGCGGGCACTACCCCAATCTGCCAAACTACAGTATGAAACCGAGATCTAGTCTGAGGGTTGTGCTGTTGACTTGGAAAACCGTTGGACAGGGCCAAAAAGCGCGCGTATACGGATATGATAGAAGAGAAGAAGATTACCATCACCATTAACAAGGGCAAAGGCAAAGCGAGAGAAGAGAACCCATCTTCACCGATGCCAGCGGACCGTCCTCCCATCAAAAAGCGTATGCCATCCAGAAAGTGACTACCAAAGATGTGCGAAACTTATACCCATATGCTCCAGCCAAACGCGCCGAGACAAGACCGTGCCCTGTATGCGACGAACCCATCCCCCTGCGTCTCATGGGACTCCATGCACAACTCGAATCTGAGCGAGTCGAAGAAATTATCAAACAGGTCGGCTCTTCGGAGCCCATCCTACTTGCAGATGAACTCGACGATCTAAGGTCCGTCCCCCCTCCCCATTGAATCTACAAAAAAATCTTCGGCTAAATGACTTTAGCCGACCAGGACCAAGTACAGGCGCCCGTAGTCGTCGCTCAGCTCTCAAGGCTCTCAAATCATTCACCTCAACCCCTTCAACCACAACAAACGAACAACTGACAAAAACGATTCAAAGCATCCAACGTCACCGCAAGCAACGTCATGCACGGTTCAAGGAAATGGCACGAGAAGAAGAGGAAGGCTATACCGAGAGGTCCCGTTGGGCGCGGAGGAACGATACATTAAATGATGAAGTCATCTGCCCTGTGTGTTCGAGAGGTGTGCGCGGAGACCAGGAAGTTATAGATGCACATGTCAACGCATGTTTGGCTGATGAAAGTAGAAAGTTGGAGGAGGAGAGGGCGAGGAAGGCTGTGCAGGATTCCGCAGCAGAAGAGGAGTGGGATTTCCGGGAAACTGTGTTGCCAGATGGGGCTGTTGGGCATGTTGGTGATGTCCGAGGTACGTTCTCCCAGTCTGCACTTTCCTTCACGGTACTGAAAGAGATAAGGAACGGGCTTCCACACACGGGATCCTGATCATCGGGATGTAGACGATGAAATTGACATTGATGGAGACGATCAAGAAACTTATGGTGAAGCACAATTCACGGAGAGCGATATCCTCATCATGGATGATAGCTATCGATCTGAAAACGATGGAGATACTGAAATGGAGATTGAGGGCGACCAAACGGGCGAAGCTGGATTCAAACAGAAGACTCTACGCGATCTCATTGCCGAAGGAAAGGCCGCTCGACGAGCTCTTGAAGGGAAAGGGGTTGAGAAAGCATCAGTTGTCGGGTTGAAGGATGATGTCGAGCAACCCGTATGGATCACATTCCTGTCCTATCGCAAAAGATGGTGACTAATAATATGCTAGGCATCCATACGCGCGGCGTCCTCCAACTCTCTATTGTGTCGGATATGCCTGGACCCATATGACGAACCCACAGTCTCAACTGTGTGCTGGCATACTTGTTGTAAGGAGTGTTGGTTGCGTTGCTTGGGGTCCACGAAGCTTTGTCCGATATGCAAGCGGATCACCAGCGCGACGAATTTACGTCGTATATACCTCTAGTCGCCCCTTATTTGAATATTTCTTAGAAGCTCATGATGCTTCACAAGTCAACACCATGATATCGTTCTGTAGCATGTTCTATCAACGACTCTAGTCGTTACTTTCGGTCACAGGTTCTCCGATGCTACCTGGTACATTGATATGCTACCGCATATGCTGCCTGATTGGATGGGCCCTTCATAATTACATCGGAAGGAATGCTTCCTTTGTAACCCTATCACAACAACTATACGCTAAGTTTGCAAGGCCGTCGATACACGTGCATCAAACATCAATAGTCAAGTGAGATACAGTTGCGGGTGAGTCTCATATCAATTACAACAGCATGTGCTAAGTGTTTGAAGTTTTCGATACATAGGCGCCCATGGTCAGCTGAGATATATAACTGAAGACAAAATTCACGTCAACCACCCAACGTGAATTCCGGCTTGTTACTTTCTGTTATCTTTCACACTGGACCTCCCCAATCACTGAAGTTTACCTTGGAAAACCTGGTCCGATCTTCTGTGTGTACATCAAAACTCAGCACCTATTGATAAGGATTCTAGTTTGGGATATGCCTTGTGGCAGATTTTCCACCTCCAAATGCATCCGTTCACAGTGCTAGTGCACCTTACATAGGGACAACAAAGGCACCAATACATTCTATGACCTTTATTTTTGGTTCATTGTGTATTATCTGCTCCCTAACGGTAACCCTCATTACCCATGTATACATCGGTAATGCCCAGGATTTGCGAAAGCCCTGTACAGTCGATCAGTGGCTCGAGGTATGGGTCTAACCCTTTCTTCCAATCTCTTGTGTACTGAGTTCTATCTGGACTGTTCTCGGATAGGCATCCAATTCCGATCGTGGACATTGGCTTTGGACGTTGCTGTCACTCGCCGCAGTCTGGTTTATTGTGTCTATTGCTACTTTTCTGGCATTTATTAAATGCTCTGCATGGGAGGACCTCTCGTGTGAAGCACCTACCCGCCTGTCCACCGAACTTGCATTCTTCCATTGAGCCCTCTTACTGTGTGCACTCTACCGGGGAGGCCTTCATTCAGTCATGATTGCAATTGCATGGCTCAAAGCTAGGAGTTATCCCATTCTTACATCTTACTAAGTTTCCTCACAAGATCTTCTCCCTTTTCCCCTTGTCCTTGTTTCAGTGTGTTGTGTATCGTTGTGCATAGTAACAGTAGTTAATGTGATATTGTGGCCACCAGCTGGCTCAACGAAAGGTTTCTAATTATTGATGCAGCCCTCGATAGGACCTGAATCTTTAGGATGAGCAGGCTAGGCCTCCCTATCACGCTTGTAAGTACACATAGGATCCGGAATGTGGGGATAGAAAAGTTGAGGGAGGGAGTAAACAAGAGGTCCGAAGATCCTTGACTCTGGGTTTTTCAGCCACCATTTTCCTCGGCATTTTTAGAAGTACGACATCACAACATCCCAAGTCGGTTTCGCATTTTGTCTTTAGTTTTCTTGTGGGTTCATTTACTTTTCAATCGTTTCTCTTGTATAGTCCGGGAGGCAACGACCAGCTCACCTAGGCAGTCAACAGCATCACTGAGCACAGGAAAGGGAAGGTACTCAAAGTACTCGGGTGTGGGCAGATGTATCCGAAAGATTTTTGGCAGTATTGAATCCATATTAAGATGTTTTCTTGCTGGCCACCCCAGCGATAATACATTGGCCTAAATTGTTTGTGATGGGAAGTGAAAAGTGAGTGTTTGTGATGGGAAGTGAAAAGTGAGTGTTTGTGATGGGAAGTGAAAAGTGTATGAACAACTGGGATGAAAGCGGTAGCGATCATGATGACCAATTTGGTTGTTGATCCTCGGCGCGATGGGCTACCTGGTAATTCCCCAGTTCCTTGACATCATTAATAATTGTTATACGTGCATTGCCGTCAAACGGCATGGGACGAGGATGAATAAAAAAGATAACCAATAATTATGGTGGAATCCCGGCTGTAGGCTACAGCTTACACCAGAGGATATGTTTAGTATTGATATGGGACGTTGCAAGGCCTTCGGCTTACACCGGAATTAAGAGAGTGAGACAGATGAACGTAGATAACCAAAAATAGGAGAAGATAAAACCGGTTGTGGACAGGAGAACTGTATCTTTTCTTCCTGCTCTTGCGAATAGTATCTCGAGTCCCGGCGTATTCCCCCGTTCCGTTATTTAGTGAGGCCGACGTGTCCACCGACGGCGGCCTTCCAGACGTTCTAAATTAGGAAGGGGATAAAAGAGCGAGTTGAAGGGAACGCTTGTACCTTACCTCTTGATACGACCTCAATAGCATCTCAAGTCCTGCGTATCCTTTCGTTCCCCCCGCCTTTCTCAATAGTGAGGCCGTCCCATTCGTACTTTCTCATACACACGCATATACCACGGCCTTCCACCGGCACTGCCTTGTCCAATTCCTTCACAGACATGCTTTCATATATTCTCCATTTTGTCTATAATCTACCTACCCATCTATAAAAACCCCTAGCTACCTGCTTTTTACTGTGGACCTTGGCAGACATTCAACAGCCTTGCGCTGTTGATTCCCTTGGTTTTAAGTCTTCCACTCCTCGCATGTCGTGACCTGTTATGTGCCCGGGGCAGTTTCCCACCTTGGCCAGTGGCTGCAATATCACAGCAACTATATTTACATCGCAGAATAATCCATAGCATTCTGAGCAAACACCGAAGAAAAGTGAAGACCCTTGGAAGGAAATTTAATGGGGTGTAAGATTGGGATAACGCCTAACTCGGAGCCATGCAATCATAATCATAACCGAATGAAGGCCTCCCCAAAAGACTGCGCAGAGTAAGAGGGCTCGATGAAGAAATGCGAGTCTGGAGGACAGGTGAACAGATGCTTCAGACGAGAGGTCCTCCCACACAGAGGAAAATACGAATGCTAGAAAAGTAGTAATGGACATAATAAACCAGACTGCCGGAAGTGATACCAATGTCCAGAACCAAAGTCCGCGATCAGGACTGGAAGCCTGTGAAGAGCGATTCAGCGGATTCAGGATTCAGAAAGAAAGACTAGGCCCGTACCTCCAGGCAGTAATCGACTGTACAGGGTTTACGTAGATTTTGGGCGTTACGGACGTATACATGAGCGATGAGGGAGGACGCTAGGGAGCAGAAAATGCACAATGAACCAAGAATGAAAGTCATAGAGTGCATTGGCGCCTTTGTTGTCCCCATGTAAGGTGCACTAACACTGTAACAGATATACTCATCAGGATACGACGCCCGGCTCAAAGGTAAAGGAAATACCATACCCGAGCAATACAACGGAAATATCTCGAAAAATCTCCCAATGATTTTGCAAGCATCTGACTCGTTTGGACCACTGGTCGCCGACCCCTACACAATTCTGGTAATATCCAATGCCTCGATTTCTAGGGAAGGGCGATTTGTTCTCATATTCAGAGCGGTAGAAGATCGGAAGGCATAGGTGGAAAATCTGCCACAAAGCATATCCCAAACTAAAGTCCCTCTGATGTCAATCGGTGTCCGGTTTGGTGGTGTAGTGTACTCACAGAAGTACGAAGCGGGCCAGGATCCCCATGGCCGGCTTCAGTGATCTAGGTCGGTTGGAGAAGATAGCAGGAGGTGACGGATGGACAGTGTGTAGTCCGTATATATAGCGGGGGTGATCCACCCAGTGTCCCGGGTCCCGAGATCGCAACGAGGTTAGGTTAGCTTCACCTGTGCTCCTGGGCGCGTAATGGGGCTACGTAGGTGACTCTAGATCCTAAACATAGGAAGAAATTACGGAGTGCAGAGTGTCTTTTCTCATGTTTGCCCAACCAGTTGCAATAGGGCTTCCTTCACAACCGATCTTTAAGATTAAAGACTAAGTAGTGGTTGTTTCCGCGATGAAAAAGCACTCACTCGCTATCATGGAGGACGGCCGGAAGGCACTAAGCCAAGCTAATTCTCTGCATGTTTGGTAAGATATAGGGTGGACACGGGTGAAAACCGAAGGTGGCATAGTCTAGGAGCTCATATCTGGCCTTGTCATATCCACATTGAAGCTACACGGTAAACCGGCCTTGCGAGAGGCGGTTAGCCCAGCGGCTGTCTCAGAGCACGGGAAACAACCTTTTGAGGTGCCTTCGCGTGCCACCACGACGTGTATAATCATCGCTCCGAAATGCCGAAAACCAAGGGAGGAAACTGACCTCGGTAACACCACCAACGGACCATCCGAAATGATATTGAGCTGTCAAGTACTATTTCAGTCTCTCAGGACTCGGTTAAAGTTCATGATTCAAGATTCAAAGTTCAAGCCTGTGCAAAGGAAGTGGAGAAGAGCGTTCAATTATTTTATTGCAGTATTATATCGTACATGGATATGTTCATGTGCGGTGTTTCGACACGGGGCATCCGAAGGAACGGTCAAGCGGAAAACAGGCGACGCGTAGAGCACTGGCTTAAGTTTCCTCTCTAGTTGTTGTCATGACGCGAATAGGAGGCACAATGGGTGATAGTGGCGACTTTTAGGCGAGAGGGCTAATAAGTCTGGTGCGGTGTACGAATGTCAGTCGTGTCTTTGGTGGGAGGAAGGGTAGGACATACTTGATGAGCGAAGGCTGCGGGTTACTCCTCGTGAAGCCGACGTAAATAATGAATGGAATCCAGCCGTAGTGCAAGACGGTCTGTGTGAGGGTCAAGTTGTAAGCAACACTATTCAAGAATCTTTCGCATGGAGCATAGAAGCATACACGGCCAACTTCGACGACCTTTGCGATGCGTTCCTACAGCCCAACAGGATCAGTCGGGACGCACGCCCAAACATAAGTCTGAAAACACACCTTGGTATCTTCCGAAGGCATTTCTAAAGTACGGCTATGAGAAGGTGGTTCGAAGTAGTTTTTTAAGCGTCACACAAACCCGCTCTCCCGGCACATGGCCCCAGCTCCCCTCGGCACCACCCGAATTCCCTTCCCACACTTCTTTGTAGCTTGTACACATTTTCGGACGACCCTATTGGGGGACGTCAATTGTTGTGATTTGAAGATTTCTATTCCATCACTATTCTCTTCCTCATTTATTGACCAAAAACTCGACTGGAGGAGAGACAAAATGGCCCTAGGTCCTACGTCATCCGCAATTCATATCACTGGGACTGGGCCGCACAGTGCGATGTACGTTCTTCGTCCTTTGTCCACCTGCTTCAACCATATCTCATCCTCTTGGCCACATCCCTGCCTTCTCCACTCCTCCCTCATCCTCATATCTTCGTTCTCGCTTCCTTTTTATTACCCGCTATGTGCAGCCGGATCCCACAAAATGTAACAGTCCACCCTGTTGCGCTCTTTACCATCTTGGACCATTACCTCCGCCGCACAGACCAACAAGACCGTGTGATCGGCACCCTTCTAGGTCGGCGAACAGAGAATGAGGTCGAGATCCGTTCGGCGTTTGCAGTCCTGCATAGCGAGACGGATGAGCAAGTCGCCGTGGATATGGAATATCACAGGACGATGTACGAGTTGCATCATAAGGTTAACCCGAAGGAGGTTATCGTTGGATGGTACGTCTACTTTGTGTTGAGAGGTATATGACGCTGACTTGCTATCTTGTTTGCGGGTGTATGTGATAGGTACTCGACTGGGTCGAACTTGAACACCTATTCTGCGCTAATCCAGAATTTTTACTCATTAGAGACTGCACCTCATCCTGCTGTACATATCACAGTAAACACGGGCGTCGTCGAAGGTGAAGAAGCCGGCGTAAAGGCATACATCAGGTGCGTAGACTGTTCATAACCGTTGACATCAATTGATATTTTCCACCGTTTATATAGTTCACCAGTCGGTGTTGTGCCAAAAGCTGAAAACTGTGTCTTTGTGCCTGTGCCAGTCGAACTCCGCTTCCACGACGCCGAACGAAGCGGCCGTACGTTTTCGTCTCAGTCCTGCCAAGATCTTTCACTAATTAACTCATCTACGCCAACAGTTGATCTCCTTGTCGATACCTCAAAATCTCCCACCTCCACCTCTCCCCAACCCGTTCCTGATCTCGAAGTCCTAGAAACAGCAGTCCAAAACGTGTCCTCAATGCTCGATCGCGTCCTCGCCTATGTCCAATCTGTTCTCCGAGGCGAGACCAAAGGTGATCCTGCAATTGGCAGGTACTTGATGGACACACTCGGTACAAGTGTCGGTGTGGGGGAAGAAGTTGGCGGATTCAACGGAAGCTTGCAGGATACACTCATGGTTTCGTACTTGGCGAATCTTGTGAGGAGCCAGGCAGAGGTGTCGGCGAGGTTGGCGCTTACTGCTGCTTCATGAGAGTTCGAGTACGGAGGGTGTCGTGTGGCGGTCCTGCTTTCGTGCGAGCAGGTAAAATGAATACGCGTTTTTTCTAGTGTACCTTGGGGTGATACAGTTGAGCGAACTAGCTATTGAAGATACGCGAGTGCTGGAGATCGTGACGGGCAGCAAGGATTTCACCTAATGGCCAGGTGTTCGCTGGACCATGAGTGGTTGGATCAAAGTTACCCTTATCCTCAGGCAACTCGCCTGTGCGAAGGTCCCTGCACTTGAGGGCCTCTGCGCCTACAAGAGGGCGCACCGCATGCAGAAGGAGCTGCTGAGCACCATAAGGACCGATATCATTCAGCCGTACCGACGCGGAGAGAAGGCTTCGAGCGTGAAGGAACAAATGAAGGTATTGCGACCGTTCTAGTGGACGTGGTATTTATTACACGGTTATGATGTCGAGGTGAAGCAGATAAGACCGACCTAACGCCAGTCCAAGTGCACCTGTGAGCACCCCCCAACATACGGGCAAGTGTCCAGGAGCTTCCTCTCTTCGGATAAGAAGCTTGTACTTGTCCAGGAGTTTAGACAGCCGTGATTCCTGCACGCGTGTCGCCTCCTCTACATTCTGCGAAAATGATGGAGGTCGAGAGAAACCTTTGGAATACAGTGTGAGGAGGGCGATTCCTTGTGCCTTGGATGCCCTCCGCGCAACATGATTTAGTGTCATTGCTTCGTACAAATCGTCTAACGCAATGAGCTTCTCAAGTACTTGATCTCCGTCTCCGTCCTCTAGTGAATCCCTTGAATTTGCATAGCTGGCTATGATGCGATGTGCATCAGAGACGAATGGGAGTGCAGTGTGTGCATATGTCGCAAGACTATCGCGAACGAAGTCGACGACCGTGGAATCTTTAGAGAGAAATCCATGAGTGACGTAAGACTCTAGGCCAGCAGAAGCGACAAAGGAACCAGTGGGGAGGTTACTGTCGGCAAGGAGGAGGAGGATATAGGTCTCGTCGTCGCTGTCCATATCCAAGGTCACCCTTATCTAATCCAAAAACCGGAACGACAGGGCACGACATGAGCACGTGATGTTTTGAGTTCCGGTTGATGGCAAATGAGCCGATCTGCGTATTTCCGGCGCGGCGTTAGTGACGGTGAGCAGTTGATTTAGCTACTCTGACTCTGCAAATGAAGGCAGTACGCACCCTCGCAGCTTCCTCTCACCCCCGGCCAGCTGCCTCACGCTGTGCTAGGTTCTATACCACTCCTTCACGTCCCATATCTACGAGGTTGTCTGCATCAGCGTCAATACCCAAGTCTTCGCACCAGGCACAGAATTCGTCCCTTGCTTCCGTATCCTCCGGCGCTACAGCTTCCTCGACTGTTGATCATGCACTGTTGGCTGCTACTACTACCAATGCCACCAAGAGTCAGGCAGCACACACACCTCATCACACGACCATCCCTCAGCATAATGGTACAGTGCCCCTGGCTGATTATGACGTCGTGCACCCTTGCTGATCGTGATTGTCTAATCCAATAGATGTGATCACCCCTCTACTTCGATACCAGGAACTCATAGAGACCGGCGTGTTGCGCGCAGACACACACCAAACACGGATTATCCAGAAATTACAAGACCTGCATGATAGATTGGTCACTTATACCCCGCCGAAGGTGGTTGAACCACCTAAATCATCTGGCCTCGTACGCAAACACATTCATATTTTATCTCAGAGCTCTTCTTGACATTCTTCCATGTCTCCAGTTATCCCGTATCTTCGGTCGTGAAGACCCACTACCGACAGAACCTCCCGCAGATGCACCAAAAGGTCTATACCTCTATGGTGACGTTGGCACTGGCAAGACAATGCTCATGGATCTCTTCTATCATACCCTCCCACCTAATATCACCCGTAAACGACGTGTCCATTTCCACGCGTTTATGATTGACGTTCATAAGCGTGTGCATGCTGCAAAAACTACTTTAGGATTGGATGGTGGTGACCCTATATTGCCCGTTGCCCGCGACCTGGCTAACGAGGCAGCTGTGTTGTGTTTCGACGAATTCCAGGTGGGTTTGTAATCTCACTCCCCGGATTGGTTGCCGAGGATTCTGAAAAGGGTCAACCGGTTTCTAGGTGACCGATATTGCAGATGCCATGATTCTACGGCGTTTGTTAGAATCTCTGCTTAATTTCGGCGTTGTATGTGTGATGACGTCAAAGTAAGTAACTGGCACTCTTTTTCGTTGACTTGGTTGGACTTTACATACGCGGATGCTGACCTGAACATTGTAGCCGACATCCAGACGATCTGTACAAGAATGGGATCCAGCGGTCGAGTTTCCTTCCGGCCATTGATCTACTAAAGTCACAGTTTGAAGTGACAGACCTGAACTCGGGGACAGGTACGCTTAAGCGCATCCCTCAGACCCTCAACAGGCTAAAATATGTCCACAGATTACCGTCGTGTACCCCGTGCCCTCTCACACGTCTACTACGACCCCCTCACTCCGGAAAACGCAAATGAAATACACAAAATCTTCAAAGCTCTCACAGCCGAGGATCCTTCCGACCCACCCATTCTTAACCGCACTATCGATTCATGGGGTCGGAAACTCGTGATCCCAGAAAGCACGTCAAGGGTCGCCAAATTTGATTTCGAGGACCTGTGTGGACAACCCTTGAGTGCTGCGGACTATATCGAGATTACAAAAAACTTCGGGACGATTTTCGTTTTGAATATTCCGAAGATGGGGTTGAACCAGAAAGATTTGGTAAGTCGACCCCGGTGGCCGGGTTTGTTTTAGAGAAGTGACGGGTTGTTTTAGGCGAGGAGGTTCATTACCTTCATTGATGGTAAGCCGTACATTGTCAAAAATGGTCCTTTGTCTAATGTTCATCTGCAATAGCGTGTTATGAAAGCAAGGTACTTTCACCCCTTTCACTACACCGAACTCTTCCCTGATCATAAACAGACCAAGCTGTTTGTAACATCTGAAGTCCCGGTGTTCCAAGTCTTCTCAGACGACGATGCTAATGCAAGCAAAGGCGTCTCAGATCACATGCGTAGTATCATGGACGACCTCGTACGCCCAATCTCTTCCGCAGCCGGAATTCTTACTTATGCTCTATGCCATATACATAGGGTTTGTCGACTGATATCGTAGGAAGCAGTTCGATGTTTACTGGTGAAGAAGAGGTTTTCGCGTTTGCAAGAGCGTGTTCGAGGTTGGTTCAGATGGGGAGTAAGGAGTGGGCCGAAACTGCTGGGCAGAAGTGACAGTGTATGGTCGGGAGGTGTAAACTTGATGAGGTGTATGGTGACCTGATGTGGCGATGGTAGTAATGTACGAGTAGGGGCCAAGAAGGAGGGTGTGTGCATTTGGGCAGCTTCCAATACGCTCATTAAAGCTGGACGTCAGTATTCGTTGCGGTATCTGATAGGTAACATACAGTCTACTTTCATTAATCCTACCCTGCTTGGAATAGATATTATAATAGCATGAGGGACAAACCCAAAACACCGCTTGCCGTGCGCTCTGCCCTAAAAAACCTTGCGAAGCAGCCTGGCATAGGCCAATCTCCACGTGTAAGTATGCCCAGCCAACTCCCACATCCATACGGCACACTCACCATGTCTTAGCAGTATGTTTGCTCCTACTATAAAGTTCAGCGACACCAACAGCCTTCCACGACACATCCAGCTTCGCACACACATGTCAGTTTTTGCCGATGGGAGCTGAACTTGAATGACGGGTTGCACATGTTGCGTTCCGGCAACTCATTTCAATGCCGCCGCCATGGAGCAAGAAAACGCCGCCACAAGATTGACATCACGATGGATATATAAAATATAAGCGCCTTCATTCTCCTTCTGTCGATGCACCGAATTAGGACTAGGAGGGTGAGAGAAGGCGTTGAGTGAAAAGAGGGGAAAGAGGGAGAAGCCAAGGGGAGGAGCTATACCTGTTCGGGGTTTTCACAACACGCGACCGAAGCTACGGAGCCGGATTTATGTCGGTAGGCTTCTGGTCACTTCGTATGAGATGGGGGCTCAAGTCAAAAGCTAGGAGGATTCAGACGGCGATAAAAGTTTGTATGAACAATGCGCTCGGCTAATCGTGTAATCCATTTTATGTGGGGACCTTCACTAATGTCTTGGACATCCTCTGACGTCCGTCGGCTTAGGAAATATTGGTATATGTGAAATGCGCCACGACAAATGCCTGTGTGCCTATACTCAATTGTCATTCAAGGGAAAGATGATCACAGTTTAAGACCAGAATGAACAGTGAGTAGTGCGTTCATTTTTTTCTGTGACACTGTCTTTTGACTCCCGATCCCAAGATCGACAGCCTTATGCCTTGATTATAGCTACCTGGAAAGGATATTTTTGAAAATTTCCTGTTAAATTTAAGCGACGATGAACGGTCGGTCAATTTGGTATCAGGGTTTTCTACCTTGTTGCCTGCAGCACGGATGAGGATGACGTCAGGCACTATACTAACCAGCAGGACGCTCTGTGACGGAACAATCAGTAAACTATTTTCTTTTTGACTTCTCTTGGATTTTCTTGCGAGACTGTTCTCAAGAGCATTGATTACTTAGGATAAAGGTTGTGATAAGTGAACGTCCGCACGATGAGATGCGCCAAGGTATGGAATGTCTTCCGGCCAGGCGAACATAGGAAACAGGCCTGGAACTCAGTGCAACACCGGACGCGATGACACTTTCCGGTCCAGATCTTGAAACAACGTCGAACACTACCTGTGCGACAGCTGAGTCTGTATCAGTAGCCATGTAGTAGCAAAGTGCGTCTATCGTGGTATAGCCTATGAACTCGTATGATCGCTCTGGGAGAACTATATTTCCACCACGACCTCCTTTTTTATATCAACCCTCGGTATTGATTATAATCATACTTGGCCCGCAAAGCCCAAAGCCGTTCCCAGACACCCTTGATCTCACTCATACCCCGTTATAGTTTGGGATCAATCGGTTAAACTTGTACTTGTGAAGTCTAAAATAAACAATCGTGACAAACTGAGCTGAGTACCGATATTTTCGTTGTCACCTGAGACCGCAGGGCGTTTGGGACGCACCAGCGATTTATGGTTCAAGAAGATTCACCTGAACTTAGGTGTGCGAAGGCAAGAGCCTCGAGTGATCAGAAGCAACTTCGTTACATTATTAACTCAGGTATTTATATCACAGTCATGTCCCTTATAAAGCTAGCGGTCCGAATCAAAAAAAAATCTATCTGATAGTTTCAGAGGTTGATGTTGACGGGAGTGCAACCAATGGCAATAAGACCATCTAATAGGTGATGTTAGTCCCAGGCGGATATAAGATTCAAGCTCATAAATGTCGTACTGAAGGTGTTATTCTCGCAGCAAACAGGCTGGGCAGAGCTATGGAGGAGTTAGCTCGAGTCGTACAGCAAAACCAGTGAATAAACTTACCAGGAGTCGCCGCCGACACCAATGACGGAGATCGGGGAGCAAGTGATGCCGACGAGGACGTTCGCGTCCTGAACGACGACACCCAAGAGTCCAAGAATCTTGGAGACTGCATCACTGCCAGCCATTTCCACGGAGCTGCAGCACTGGATAGGTCCAGTAGTGCAGTCACCGGGCGGCACGCCTCCAGCAAGGGCAGAGGTAGCGAGAGTAGCAGCGACGAGAGCAGAGAGCTTGAACTGCATGTTTGTTGAGTGATCGTGGAACAACTGACGGATGTGTTCGACTGGAGACCAAGAGCGAGACTAAGACGGCTTTTATACGCGTCGAAGTCCTCAGTTTAGGCCTGTTTTTCACAACATAGTACAATTTTTGGGGCTCTCTCGTTTGTTCAGACCGAAGACGATGTTGGAGAATTTCGATCCAACACCGTGGTGGAGCGGGATGACAGTTCCAAATATAGAAGTGGGGTTTAAGAACACCACCATCATGTCGTGGGTTGCATCTGTAGGAGAAAATACCTCATTATATTCCCTCCTAACGTCACCAAAGCTGACAATCATTGAAGAAACACGGCGTTAGAGGGCCCCGTGCTGCTCCTAAGGTCACAAGCAACATTATACTGGTGAACCAACCGTGCGGAGGCGTTGTACAGAAGCGGAACATATTATGCGCCTGTCAACAGCCCATCAGGAATTCTTCCTTTAATGTCATAGGTGTGTGTGTATCTGACTGAAAGATCCCCGATATTGAAAATTTGAAAGACGACAATATTATTGTACCGGTGAG
Organism: Podaxis carcinomalis; assembly: GCA_018524395.1. Taxonomy (NCBI): domain Eukaryota; kingdom Fungi; phylum Basidiomycota; class Agaricomycetes; order Agaricales; family Agaricaceae; genus Podaxis; species Podaxis carcinomalis. The sequence goes on from JAEUWJ010000451.1 coordinate 43,052, forward strand.
CCTAGGCCGCTTGCCAGACGGCAGTATCGGGCTCGGTCCGCTCAGGAATTATTGAACTTCTCAGATGGGTCGGTCTTCCTATTAGCAAGGCGACGTAAACGCTGGTGTGTGGGAGGGGTGAGGAGTCAAATGGATGATCGATGACCCCTGAGGCGACCTGTTGGCAACACGTTGGGTTGCGCGTTTCTTTACCCACTCCGCCTCGAGTCAATGATACAATCATGGGTGAATCAAGGCGCAAGGTATGTATTATAGTACATATTCGGAATGATTGAATCGTATGAACAAATGTGCGTTTGAGATCGGATGTCCAAGCATACCATAGTCGCCAGTAGTGTATAGTGTATAAGTGGATAGAAGCGGAGAGGCGTGGAGCGTTCCGCATGCAGGTGCATGCTATCAGAGACAGAGCGAGAGGCATTCAACCGTATCAAGCTTTAAGTATCTCAGTCGTAGTGGCAATCGACTAATATATATACCTATCAAGCTTTAAGTATCTACAAATAGTGATAAGTATCAAGTCGAAATGCAAGAGTAAGGTCAACTCACCTCTGTCGTAGTTGCAATCGACTGAGGTGGTACTAAAAGAAAAACTTCCTATCTATATCCCCAACTTCGCCAATAAGAGTCACGAGCTATTGAGCCAAGCGAAAGGAAAATATGATAAACCTCAGATGAAATTCGTTTCAACTGGTAACTTGTGGGCCGTTCCTACTTCACCAAGCGCCGAATCCCTATTGATGCGCTGATGCTCCAGTGCGCCCGATCCTTCCTTCGACAAACCGAATGGGCAAGTCGAAGTTGCGGGCAGAAGGGCCAAACTGAGTCGGAGGAAGTATAGATTGTACAACATTCCACGGACACCATCTGGCGCCCACACTAAATTAAACGCAATTCAGCGCCAAAGATCGTGATCCCACTTCGAATTGTCGCCTGTGGCCTTCTTGGTTGGCGGGGTCGTCTAAATCTTTATGCAAGATTACACATCATTCTCATGGATGGCCAGCCCTGTCTTTTAGCGATCTGTTCACTTGTGCTCACCGATCCCTATCCAATATCCAGCGGTCATGATAACGAGTATCTTGGACTCGACTTCTAACCCTGTGCGAATCGTTCCAGCTCTGCTTTGTCGGACTACGTTGTACTCCGAGGACAGAACATGCCACCTGGACGACTACATTTTCCTTTTGGGGAAAGCGATGAATTCCAGAACATCACTGTCCGACCTTCGACTTCTCTACATCACAAGAAACTCCCAGAGAAACGACCATAACACGTCGCTGTCGCTTCTCATGCATCAAAATCATGTCAATAGCTGTCAGCACATCAAGGAGAGCACCGGGAAACAAATACTTGGTTACGTGTCTTTGATTGGACCCGACTCAATCCCTTGTTTTGTAACGACAGACCAGACTCGCCCACCTTGTTTCCACTGCTGTGCTGGATGTTGCTTCCCCTCTGTGGGTTTTTTCTTCTCTTTCCCAGTCCTGCCGTCAACGCCGTTCTATTGCAGGAATTACACCAGCATGGTTGAAGTGCCCCCTAGTCGACTTCGAGGCAGCGACAACTATTAGACCATCGTCCGGTAACCTAATCTCTGCGAATGGAACGGGCTCTAGGACGTACTTTCATACTTCCAAGGGAACGCGCCCAGGCACCCGACGAGGAGAGGTGCAAATCACTGACGACAATACCGAATCGGCGGTGTCACCTTATTTTGAATGATCTAACCCCAATCTTTCGCCTCGCGACATTTTCGATATCATTGACATTGTTAGCCCCACATTTTCAAAAATCGTTCGCACTCCACTCCTCGCCGTTCCGCTGTTAACCGATGAATATGGTGAGGTTTCTCGCTAACTGACGCGTCATATCTGACGAAAGTGACTGGCTTTGTTTCCGCCCACGCTCTATCCAAGACTTTCTCCAGAACAATGATGATACGACAGCACATCCCCAAATCAACCGCATGGGCTTGCCCCACAACCTGCCCCCAAGATGGCCTAGTTTCTTGGCGCCTCAGATGATGTTCCCGACCTAAGATGTCAAATGCACATTGCTAGTCTCACCTTTCTAGAGCTTTGCACAGCGCCTGGGGGAAGGGGGTATTGTATTGTATGTATCTACACCCTTGAACCTACTCGCCGTCATCGACTTTCGGAATGTCCCTTACTACTTGAACGTATAGACGTCAAACGAGTTTGCTGTTCTCTATCGCTGAGATCTCATGCAATCCTACTTCTTTTCCTCGCCTGCGGAGGACATATGATATATTAGGATTTCCTGGGCGTTCTCAACCCGAACGCGTTAATGGGTCAGCGATCAGGAATGCGATTTTTGTGGCACCTTGGAAGAGTGTCCAAGACCCCGACTTTGACCAGTCAAAAGTATTCTTGGAGTGCGCCGACTTTTGGTCCGATTTTCGACGCCTTGACTTATTCCTGTACTGTTGGAGAAATAAGGGTTTGGGCCGAGATCTCTATGATGTAGCCTTTCGTTCTTCAGGATAACTCAACGATCTTTGTGTCTTTATGAGTTCCAAAGACGGCACCGAGCTGTTGGTTGTAGGGTCGCTTTTGCAAACCCAGTGTTTTTTGCCCAGCGCAAAAGAAAAGAATAGGCTAGTTGTTGTTAGTCGAGCTCAAGAAGCGGGTATACCAGATGGCATCACAATGGACTACATCTACGAGCTAAAGTGTCTGCGCAGCGTAGGGGTAAAGAATTGCATTTACATGTCCGTGCGAATGTCGTCAGCTACAAATCTCGTTGACCTCCATCTTTCCACTCATGATACTATGATCAAAGAGATGATAACAATGACCTCAAAAATACGTCAAAAGATAAAAAAAAAAGCGCAACAACCCCTGTACGATTAACATATACCCATGTATCCATTGGTTGACTGAATGTCGGGCCTGCATATGAGAGTGCGAAGTGTTCGGACATGATGGTAGTAGATCAAGTTGTGAGACAGTGAGAACAAATCTATGGGTGCAGGCCACCTAGACGCCGCCACCTTCGTTGCAGTGGCCATCTCGGGCGGGGATACAGCTCCAAAAAACAAAAATAAAACAACATAAAAATAAAAATTCCTCGCAGCCGGGATTGGCGTCATTCATTACTTTCCAAACCCTCTTGCAGAATAATGACGATATGTTTGTACATCTCCCCATTGAAACGCATGGACTTACCCCACAATCACAATCTGCTTCCCAGTGCCTAGTTTCATGGCGTCCTAGATGGTCTTCCCGACTTGAGGTGTCCAATACACATGCTACTCGCCCTTTGAGAGTTTTACACAGCGCCTTGAACTTACGTGTCATCAACGATATGTAGACATCGAAGTGAGATTGTTCGTTGAGATTTCATGCAACCCCATTTCTTTTGCTTTTGGTCATCGACAGAATGGGAACATATTTCCTCGCCTGTGGAGGGCATATGTAAACACTATGGATCAATGATCAGGAATGTAATTTTTGTGGCACCTTGGACGAGATACGCTAACCTGTCAACAGCATCTTTGGGGCGCGCCATTGGTCCAACTTCCACCGCTTTTGACTTGTCCTCACACATCCTTTGTGCTTTAGAACTCACCCAATATTTTGTTGCAGTAGTTCACATCTTTTCTTATAGGGCGATCAGCTGGTAGCCAAAAGGCTTAGTTGGCCGCATAAATGGCACATGATACTTAGGTTTGGAAGCCCTATTTCAACGATTTGCTAACTCCGGTCACGAGGGCCAATCTCCACGACTTCTTTATACCCAGTCACATGAACGATTAAGCGGGCTGCTGCTCTGCGGGACCGAACACTGGATGATCGCCTGACGTGAGTCAATGTGTTGCCACACGGAACCGATCTGAGCCAGTGAGAAGCGCAAATGGTCGGAGTGCCTATTTGATTGGTAGCTTTGACGCGCAAAGACAAACTCAATGAGATTTCTTCATGATGCAAAAAGCAGGTGATAATGTACAAGGATGATAACTTCCAAGCTCTTTGTTCTGTCCACAGCGTCTGACATCAGAGGCCAGTCGTCCCCTTTCCTCGAACATCTACCACACCACTCCCCCTGGAGGCGTTTGTTGCAGGCATTCCCTTGCCGCGGTTGGAGAAGTAAACATTTGATTCGAGATCTCCATGTTGTGGCCGTCCGTTCTTCAGGATAAACTCAACGACCTCAGTGTCTTTATGAGTTCCGAAGATGTTATCGAGTTGTTGTTGGGAGGGTCGCATTTGCAAACCCTGTGTTCCTTGTCCAGTGTGATAAATGGACCAGGCTAAGTTGCCGTCAGTCAAGCTCAGGAAATGGATATAACAGGTGACTCACAATCGACTACGTTTACGAGTGGAATCGTCCTAAATTGTCCATCAATATCTGCACAGTGTAGAGGTAATAGATTGCATTTACGTGTCTGTGCAAACGTCGTCAGCTACAAATCTCGCTCTCGATGAGATCACTCACCTCCATCTTTCCATTTACGATACTACAATCAAAGAGGAGAGTTAGCGATCGCCTCGAATACAATAAAAAACACTACAAACCTGTACAGGATCAACATATATCATGTATTCATCGGTCGACTGACTGTCGGGCTTGTAAACGACGAGTGTGAGATGCTTGGGCATGGTGGTAGACAGGAGAGGATGCGGTGATTAAGCAGCTGAAGTTGTGAGATAGTGAGAACCAATCTACAATCTAGAACAATCCCTCCTGTATTGGGCGTCCTATAAATGAACCCCGTGGAAATTATGACGTTTGCACGGATGCATCCGCTCCTGACGTCACGCGACCGTGCTGCGGTGTATATCACGTGATCTAGAATGCCGCCGTATGCTCCAACTGGGGAGTTATCGCGCCACCCCACTGCCTTCTGGAATGATGTCCGGACGTTCTCACCGTCTTGATAGACTAGAGCAGAGTTGGAAGAAGAGGTAAACAACATATTAGGGTCTCTGCAGTACTTCAACCAAAGCACCCATTCTTGTCGTTTGCGCCACTCTAACTCCCAGCGAACTTCGAGAGTCCAGACAACTCAAGACTCATCGGAAGCCTATACATAGATCTCGAAAACAAAGAAATATCCTCTTCCATACTTCACCCCTAATTTTCCAGCCCCGGCCAATCACAAGGAAATGCCTGTTTCGGCCCAAGACTTCCTGTTTGAGGATGTAATTCGATGAGGGGTACCAAAGATGGGCTTGTCCGAGAAGGTGGGGTGAGCCAAACGAGCGACAGCAGAATACTCTCATAACTCACCGTCCATGGGCACATTGAAACGGGTATGCGGTCTGGGCAAGGCGTTGCACGAGGTTCTCACACTGAGGTATGGTCAATGCATCATTGAACATTATCGCTCCTAGAAGGTGTAATCAAATATGTGAACGCAGTCGTCGTATAGGGAGCCGGCGACTTGCGTACCTCGGCAGGCCTTCGAATTTACCAGGTCGAGTAATGTCCGTGGGCAAAACCGGAGGGCCTTTAGCCACAGGAACTCCTTGCCCGTTTCTTGACTCAGACTCTTGTTTGAAAAGCTTGAAAAGGAAGGTAAATCTGTCCGTAGCTGTACGAGGAATCCTCTAACTAAATCTTGCAGCTCGTCTTCCTGCAGAAGCTGGGATTTCGGCGAAAGGCATGAGTAAGCGGCAGAAAGCTTCGGATCGAGACAAATGTTACCTTGTCACTGACGACCTCGGGTATAGCTTCGACCAATATTTGGCCATATCCATTATTGTCACTATCAGTTGACAAATTTTCGGTTCTTGGATCTGGTGCGGAATTCCTTGCAATGCGAATCCCCCAATTCTGGAATGCTTCTTGAACCTCTGTCGACTCTTTTAACAGCCGCAATTCGTGAGAGGTCACAAGTACGGGCTTCGGAGGTGAGAGCATCCTGAGCTTGACTCCTTGAACGGCATCTACGCTATTGTCATAGGCGTGTAAGAAGCCTAGACATAACTCCTTGAGGAAGCTCTCCACGCGAACACGTTCGTCAGCTGCATGCTGGTCAATAAGGACGAGGGTCGGGGTTCCGGGGACAGTAGGCTCTTCCTCCGAGCCGGCATCGAATCCATGCAGCCTACGATCGCCAGAAGTGTTTGGATGGGAAATTAAGCAAGCAATAAATTTCTGGTCCACCTGACCGATAATCCCCGCCGAGGATAAATCGTCCTTTGTAAAGGAGCTTGACGTAGGATTATGGTTCGTCAACAGTGAAGGTGAATCCGCTGATTGGCAAGAATGCTGTTGTACTGTAGTCCTGACACCATGCTCCGCTGCCAGCGGATCGTTTACCAGCAATGAGCAAACTGAAGGTATCTTTGGTTCTAAGAGTGAATATGAATTGTTTGCCTTCTCAACGAATGAGCGGAACCACTCAGTTTAACTGTTTTGGAAAGCACTCATACCTCGAGGGCGCTTCGTAACCATGTGGGGACAGATGTCGTGGTACTTGACTTAGATTCCGATTGCAATGAAGAGAGGGTCCGTCTCTTGTTGGGTTCCAACCCCGCAGGGCAAGAAGGTCCTGTTCTGGTTGTTGAAGTCGAAAAAAAGTTTGTAATTGTCGAAGAATCCGCGCGAAAGTAATTTTTTATCGCTGCAGGTCCCTTTGGTGTTCCTTCCTGCTCCTTATTCGCAATCAGCTCGGGTCCGGCTTGCAAGATGCCGCCCGACTCACAAAGCCATCCGGTGCTTTGGAAGAAGAGCACTGTAATGATAGAAGCCGCAGGTCTGGGATTTGCGTCAAGGATGACCCGTCCGTGGCGTCATCGCCGTCCGCGTCCGTAAACACTCGTCTTCGTTTGCGAGGCGCATCGCCCACTTGAGTCGAATTTGGTATCTGCACCGTTAGGGTATTGTGCATAAAACCATGTTTGGCGAGAAACCCGCGTATAACGCGAATCAAAAAGGGTATAACGGAGGTTTTATTCTGTGTTCGGCGCAGTTGCCCATGAGTCAGGATAGAGTGAGTGCCAGTCTAAGCCGAGTAACGCACCTGCAACCCAATTATATTTTTTGCAGTATCGAGGCCATTATACACTTCACTTGGAGGAATAAATATATTCAATACATATATCGGCCTCTGTTCAGCTTTGTGTGGGGAACGACGAGAATCTTAAACTTCCCATGAATGACCGAGCAAAAACGTAAAGGGAAAGTAGAAAGCGTACTAGTTCTGCTGGCACCGTCTTTTCTCCGATCGTCGGGAAACTGTTTTGAAAGTGTCCGTCAGACGCCACGGATGATCAGCTGAACGGAGCTTACTTCTTTTCCGAAGCTGCTTGACGAGAATTGTGCATCAACGAGCCTGTGCAAGTCACACAACGCTAACGGATGGCTGTTAATATCTAAAAAAGGATCAGCTCGAGCCGGCCACGAGGCTCACAAACCCTTACATAGAAACTGATAAATCTGGACACTATGTGACTTCCAAGTCAGGGCCGAACAGCAAACTCCAACTCACCTTTGAGGAAGTTCCGTGAAGGCTGATGAATCCCTCGGCCTTCAGATTTCCATCGACAACGTTTATCGTTTCAACCCGCTACGAAGATAGGTTGGAATCAGTTCATCCAGGCGTCTGCAATACCAACCTCGGTCAAAGCCCGGCCGTACAGATGTCGAAAAGTAGCCAAGGTTGATGAAGTCTGACACAAGAACCCATGACCAACGATATTGTACCGACCCAGCGCATTTCATCCTCACCTTGGGAATCCGTACCATGCGATCGCTGGCGCCGTTCTCCTGGATCCTGTGAAGGTCTTCCAATGTGAAAGAAACGGATGGGGAAACAAGAGCGTATAATTCAATCTCTTGTCGGACTAATTCCCAAGTTTTCGTAGCGGAGGGATGCGAAAGCCGTCGAACAGGAAGCTGGGGAGAACATAATATTCTTAGTATTTCCTCCTTTGGAAGAAGACTAAGCCGTACGTTGAAAAAAGCATCTCTCACGCAGACAACGGTGCCTGGGGACTCCCTCCGCCAACGAACAGCTTCGCCTTTATATAGCAACTGATCGCCCTTGGAGGATTTCGGCTAGTCAGTTTCCGGGCAAGACCTAAAAGCGAAACGTTATACTCACCTTTCTGATCACACACCAAGTCGTTCCCGCTCTGCCGGAACGCGAAGCAATTTCAAGGCAGGAAATTTGTGCAACAGATGCTAAGGCTGAATACAGGTAAATTGCACTTCCGAAAGCCACATGGCAATAACTGGGTATACCTTCACCGCGAAAACCATATGTTGATGAGGCATTTATTGATCCTGGCGCGTATTCCTTTGATGTATCTTCAAGTCCATAAGATGGCGCGAATAGGAAGAATTAAATGAGCATACGGTATCGCATGCCAACATCCTCTACTGCGAAAATCTCCAGGTCTTGTCTGCTGATGCCTGATCCATCGTCTCGCACCCAACACATCCAATCTTCATAGTTGATACCAACGTCGACATGGCTCGCTTTCGCATCCAATGAGTTTTGCATCAACTCTGAGACAATCTGAGGAAGGGTGGTGAGAATCTGTGTTGACCGTATCTTTGCCTGTGTTGGCTCATCAAGCTTTGTGAGTTGTTCAGCCGGTCGCTGTTTGCTTGTGCCAGTGTTTTCCTGTTTCATTTCTGTGCATCGAGTTCAGAAAGGCACGGAACATGCAACGTGATCTCCAGTCCGACAAGAAGCTAGCCGTAAATCAGCTCGTGTTTGATGCAAAGCCCAAGGCCTCGAACTTGAGACCAGGTCTGAGTCCATGGGAAAGCTCACATGATTGAGAGCCCACCATTCTTCCGACCATTCGCCTTTATTTATGCTCTACAGTCACGGATGGGACGAAAATACTTGGCAAGTGGAACGGCGATCGCATAGGGTGGACGTTGGAAAGAACATGTCGATCCTTCAACCACGCGGACCATCACCTGTCTCGGTTCATCACTCACCTCCGTACTCGCGATGTTCATATCCTCTTCGAATTCTCACGTGGGGCTCTGTTTCTGGGCAAGCGCATTGTGTGGGCACTCGGTGGATACTCGAATGCTGACTTCTAATTAGTTATACATAGCCCTCTCTCGTATCATCCGGGGATCTCATGACGCGGAGGGCCACATTCGTTTTCCGAGATTTATCCGTCCTATTTGAGACTTTGCTCATGAAGCGGGTGAAATATTTCTCGTATCACATTTATCTACACTCCAACGAGCCATGGCGGTTGATTTCGATGTTGGAAGCACCTTAGCAAAGTTGACGGTGGCGGACAAGGTCAAACTCCTTACTGGATTGGTTCGTAAGGTGACCACTGCGAATGGAAACAATCCTCACATCGATGTTAGGGATGGTGGAACACAGAACCAATTCCCAAGGCAGGAGTACCTTCTATCAAACTTAGCGACGGTTAGCCTCATCAGATCCACTCATTACTTCCCTAACTTTCACTTCAGGTCCGAACGGCGTTCGTGGCGCATACTGTAGGTTTGACCGCAAGCATTACTAAACAATTTAGACTTACACCTTGTCTTGAGTTTTCAACGGCACTCCTTCGAGTTGTTTTCCTTGTTCCACGGGTTTAGGCTCATCCTTCGATATCGAGCTTGCCCGGCGCGTCGGCGAGGCTCTTGGCGATGAAGCTCGTGCAAAAGGTTTCGTTTCCGATCCAGACAACATATATCAGTCCTCGCTCACATATAAGTACGCAGGCGTTCATGTTCTGCTCGCACCGACCGTCAACACGCAGAGATCTCCTCTCGGTGGTCGAGGTTTTGAGTCGTTTGCTGAAGATCCGTGCTTGAACGGAATAATCGCAGCAGCATACATTAACGGTCTACAGTCAAAAGGCATTAGTGCAACCATCAAGCACTATGTTGCTAACGATCAAGAGTATCAAAGGTAATTGAATCCGAGCTATATGCTTATAACAACCGCTGAAACACGTCCTCAGGTTCTCTATCAGCAGTTAGTCCCTTTATTTAATGTCTACGGATGCAACTGAGGCATACTTTCTGCGCACCTAGGTGAAGTCAGCGAGCGAGCTCTACGTGAAATCTACCTCAAGCCATTCCAAACTGCGATCAAAAATGCTAACCCGTGGGCTGTCATGTCTGCGTATGTAGTATTCAAAAATCATTATACCACTCCGATGTTTACTGGCGATGCACCTGACTAGTTATAACCGCGTCAATGGTCTCCACGTTTCTGAGAGTAAACGTCTTCTAGATGACATCCTGCGCAAGGTCCGAGTTCCGTTCCTTACCTTCGGCCGCGTTTACTAAGTTCTTAATTGTCTGGGCAGGAATGGGGCTTTAAGGGTACGAATTTCGCTTCTGGCTGGATGCAACCTTACCAGCTATACAGGAATGATAATGAGCGATTGGTCCGGCGTCTACAGTACTTCCGAAAGCATTAAAGCAGGTCTTGATCTCGAGATGCCGTACGAGTCTCTTCACCAATTACTGAGCACCCGGCTGATGATATCAATAGAGGTCCTCCTGTTATGCGCGGAAGGACGCTCGAAAGGGCCTTGGCTGCTGAGAAGGTCTTCGAGTGGGACTTGGACGCCCGTGTTCGCAAGGTACGTAGGCAAGTAAATTAAACCTGGATTGTCCCTGACTCTTCCTTTCAGGTTCTGGGACTTGTAAAGAAAGGAATTGAGTCGGGCGTCCCTTTCGACGTGGAAGAAAGCTTCATCGACACTCCTGAACAACGACAACTTCTTAGGGAAGCCGCCCGAGATGCCATCGTATTATTAAAGAACGACAAGAGGCTTCTTCCACTCTCCAAGCAACTCAGGAAGATTGCGGTCATTGGACCCAATGCAGCCATTGCTATGACCTCTGGGGGAGGCTCGGCGCGCTTGTTGTCGACTTACACTGTATCGCCCCTTGAAGGGATCCAAGCGGCAGCGGAGGAGATCGGAGCCCAAGTCACGTATACTATCGGAGCAACAACCCACAAGTACCTTCACCTTCTCAACCCTTATATCCGACTCGAAGATGGCAGACCCGGAGCTCTCATGGAATTCTGGAATGACGAGCCTTCGGGAGACTTCGCCGCCACCGCACCCAATTTCTCAACTCCATTGGCCGCTCCCATTTGGACTACGACTACTCAATCAACTGACTGTTTCCTAATGGATCACATTGTATGATATATTCTGTTCATCGTGGATTACTATTGACGGCGGTCTAGGACGAAAAAGTGAACTACATTTGCTGGATCAGAGTACGTCATCCCTGTGTCTTATGAATCCATTTACGTTGCTGACCCCCTTTCATCAACCAGTACTCAACCAAGTTTATCCCCGACGAAGACGGTGATTGGGAGCTCAGCCTCAATCTTGCGGGGAGAGGCAATCTTTTCTTCGATAACAAGTTGCTCATCGACTTGAGCAGCAATCCTGAGCAAGGGGACTCATTCTTCGGCCTCGGTACCGTCGATATCAAAGCGACTGTCCCAGGACTGAAGGCCGGGCAAGCTTACAACCTCGAGATACGCCTCGAGAACGTCGAGTTCGCAGAGCGGGGCTGTCCATTTAGGTCCTGGGGTGGTATTCGTTTGGGAGGAGGACGCAAGATTGAACCAGAGGTCGAGCTTAAACGTGCAGTTGGATTAGCGAGGGAAGCCGATGGTAAGGCCAGTGCTGCTCGAAGTCTTTCAGTGTCTAATGGTGTTTTCAGTGACCGTTCTGGTTGTTGGCCTTAATCACGAGTTCGTCTTCCTTTTTTTGAGACAAGGAAGGAAATTTGACCACCCCCCTAGTCTCGAGAGCGAAGGATTTGATCGACCTCATATGGAGTAAGTGAACCTTGGGATGTTAAACAATCTATGAACCCAACATATTATAGCTTGCCCGGTCTTTCCGATACCCTTGTTTCTGAGATTCTCAAGGCGAATCCGAACACCGTCGTTGTCAACCAGACGGGTACACCCGTGACCATGCCATGGATTTCTGAAGCTAGCACCCTCGTTCAGGTGAATCGATAAACCTGAAACATTCATCTATCTTCGGACTCTGATGTCTTCCGCATAGGCTTTCTTCGGAGGCAATGAACTTGGTAACGCTCTTGCTGATGTTCTGTTCGGCAAAGTCAATCCCTCTGGCAAGCTTCCTCTCACATTCCCGTAAGTCTTCTCGGTCTCTGAGTCTGATGGTGCCACACTCATCAGTGTGACTAATAGACGACGTCTCGAAGATTCACCGGCATACCCATCATATGGTGACAAAGGTCAAGAGTATGGAAAGATTCTGTATAACGAAGTATGTCATTCCGAAGCCCCTATCTCTCTGTTGTGACCAAACCTAACTTCGATTGCCATTTGTCACTCCTCTACATTAGGGCATATTTGTGGGGTACAGAAGTTATGAGATCCGAAAACTCGCACCTCTCTTTCCATTTGGCTTCGGACTTTCCTACACCACTTTCGAGTATTCAGACCTCAAGACCTCGGAAGTCTCGGAAGAAGGAAAGTTCAGCGTAACGTGCACTGTCACGAATACCGGTAACATCGATGGACGAGAGATCGTCCAGGTGTACATCTCTGATGCCCAGGCTTCCTTACCCAGGCCTGTGAAAGAGCTCAAGGCGTTCACCAAAGTGACATTAGCCGCTGGAAAGAGCAAAACCGTTACGTTAGATCTTGATAGGGACGCATTGGGATTCTATGATGACAGAGCTGCGCACTGGATTGCAGAGAAGGGGGTCTTTACGGTTTATGTTGCAGCTTCTTCGAGCGATTTGAGGTTGAAGGGTACCATCGAGTTAAAACAGACCCTGACTTGGACCGGGCTGTGATAGTTCCTCAAGATTTCGAAGGACTTAAGATATTGGTCGTGTACAAGTAGTGTATATATTACGCTGTATCTTCTACGTGATCAAGTGCACAGAGATAATCTCTTCATTTACCGCTCACATCCTAAAGACACCGAATCCTTTGTTATCTCCATCCCAAGTGGTACTTCCAAACCTTCCACCGCGAAGTATACGCTCGCGATTGACAATCCCGAGGCCCAATCCAAGGACGTCCCTCGTATCCGTGGGTTTGATGATACCGTCGTCCCATAGACGGGCAGTTGAATAGTACGCCGTTGATTGGTTCTCAATCTCTGATCTAAGCGAGGCATGCTGTGCTGGATCTCTGTGGTGCGAAACAAGAAGGATGCGATAGAATAGAATGACATGAAAGATGTCATGGAAGGAATGTGGTCAGTCACACATCGATTAACAAGGAGCCACAAGTCACCCCCGTAGCCATTACCACCCACGAATGGCATGAATGGTGATGAACGGTTTATGAATGAACTTGGGAGCGAGAGTACTCACTTTGACACTGTTGTCATCACTTGGGAGAGTTGTCCTGAACCCATGACTGATACTTTCGCATTCTAAATGGAAAAGCCGTCAATATAGATAGCGGCATGGGGGAACAAGATAATTATAGGTGAGTGACAGAATATGGATGAATGAATTTTAATGGGCATAGGGTGAGGAACGTAAGAGATATAGATAAGGAGGTTTGGACTTACAGGCCACATCCATAAAAAGCGAGGTGAGTACTGGAGATTGGCGGATTGACATTAGAACAAGGCCACAACGGGAGTTAATAAGTAAAAGGGGGTACGCACCGCTCGACCGGCCATGCCTAATTAACGAGCAGATTGGTATTCATCATTAAGCAACCGAGGGGATGGCGGTTGAGAGTAAGACGTACCGTAATTTCCAGCACCGAAGCTGCCTCCCACAATGACCGTAAGCTTGGGCACATCCGCACACGCAACAGCCCTAACCATTTTGGCACCTGAAACCAGGGTGAATCTGTCAGCCACAACGCTCACACATCGAGAATGGCGGGAATTAGGAGAAAAAAAGGAAATCCGCAGTCCAGCCACAAGAGTTCGAATCCGCCAAACAGAAAGCGTTATTTTCATGAAACTGGACAGAAGAACGAATATTAAAATGGAAGGTAAAGTACTTACCATCTTTTGCAATACCACCCTTCTCAGCTTTAGAACCGACCATGTACCCCGTAACGTTAACGAGAAACAATAGGGGGATCTGGCGCTGCGAACAGAGTTCGATGAAGTGTGTTGCTTTGAGTGCAGAGGGCGAAAAGAGGATGCCATTGTTGGCGATTATCCCAACTTCATACCCATGGATGTGTGCGAAGCCCTGCCATATGGTGCGCATTAGTGGATTAAGAGAGTAGTGTAATTAAGGAATAGGACGAGAAAGGGGTGGAATGGAGGAAACATACGGTGACGATCGTAGGCCCGTATTCTTTCTTGAACTCCCGGAAACGTGACCCGTCAACTATACGGGCGATGACATCCCGCATGTCAAACGGCTGCCTCACATCCGTACCAACAATCCCATGCAACTCTTCAGCGGGGTACAATGGTGCCTCTGGCACAGCAACAGGCTAAATTCCAGAAACAACGTCAACACCCAACGGACCCAACGGACAATACCACGCATTCCACTTACAGGTACACTTCGTCCACCTGCCTTCCCAAGATCCCCAACAATACCCCTCGCAATGAAGATCGCGTGTTCATCATCCCTCGCCAAATGATCCGTCACACCACTCTCGCTCGAGTGCATCAGGCCACCACCTAGCGTCTCCTCGTCCACGGCTTCACCTGTAGCGGCTTTAACGAGAGGCGGGCCGGCCAGGAATATATGCCCTTGATTAGCGACAATAATGTTTTCGTCGGCCATGGCGGGGACGTATGCGCCCCCAGCAACAGATATGCCATGCACGATAGCGATTTGCGGGACCCCGAGTGCGGACATTTGGGCCTAGTGCAGTTAAATGTATGCGTACTGGTTAGTGGTCAATTCCAAGGCAGGTAAAGGGACATAGCGGGTGCACCATGTTGTAGAATATACGACCAAAGTGTTCTTTGTCCGGAAACACGTTAGCTTGGTGGGGCAACGCAGCACCTCCAGATTCGACTATTCGCAAAACACCAAAGACATTAGCAGCTTTACAAACCTTACAAGGGGAGGGGGGTCAAGAACGGGATCTCACCAACATAAACACAAGGCAACCCATTCTCCCTAGCAATCTCCTGAGCCCTCAAATGTTTCTTGACAGTCAAAGGGTAATATGAACCACCCTTCACAGTTGCATCGTTCACGACTACGACACACTCCCGACCTGAAATACGACCGATACCCGTAATGATGCCTGCACCCGGAATAGCTTCGCCTGGGTATACATCATGTGCTGCGAGAGCTGATAGTTCAAGGAATGGAGAATCAGGATCTAATAACAAGTTCAACCTATTACGCATATATTTAGCATTTGGGTTGAGAAAGTGGAGTGGGGTTTGAGGAGCGAGTGGACGAACCGTTCTCGAGGCAGCTTTTTCCCTTTACTCCGCATCCTCTCAGCGGCTTTAGGTCCGCCTCCCAGCCTCGCTTTAGCCATTTTGTCTTCCAAGTCTTTCACCAGTTCGTCCATCGCTGCGGACCTGGCTTGGAATTCTGGTGAAGTCGTAGATACGAGCGAGGGGATTACGGAAGCATGGTATGCGCGTGCAACCACGTTTAGTCTAGAGGTGCGTGCGTGGTTCTTGGTGAGGCGCACTGCTTGACGAAGTGCTGCTGGCCGCATTGGTATAGAGGTTAATGTTGTAGATGAGAACATTCACATATTGTGGAGGGTGAGGGTGATGTACGTTGCCGGAGTTGTGATCGGCCGGACCTTGCTCCCGTTGTTCCCGAATCTCCCAACAAGTTCACGGATCTTGGAAGTGAGAAGCCATTAATTAGGGATCAGAACAGTAGTTGTACATAAAGCACCCAAGCAACGCGACCACGCGACATAACACGACACGACACGGAACAGCGGAAAAAAATTAGAAGCAGGTATAACGCTGAACCGAAATCCTAGAAATCCTTCCACTCATCCCAATCATCGTCCTTCTTCGCAGCCTTCGCACGCGACGTAACACTCCCAGTTGTCCGTCTTGTCGCAACAGGCGTAGATGCAGACGGTGTGGGATCCCCAATAGCGCCGCTTCCCGCCCACGCCTCCGATCCCTGATTATTCTTATTCCCTTGATTAAACTCTCCAAAGAAGTCATCATCGTCATTCCCATCATACAACGCTGATGTCTCATTATCACCATACGACGAAACCTGACCATATCCATTCCTCGTCGGTCCACCAAGCACGCGTTCCTTGACTCCATACACCGTATCTGCAACATCAATACCAAACTGATGTTTCGACCACTGATTCGCGGTACTCCCAACCTCAGCTGCTCGTTTCTGGGCTTCACTCACATATCCTTTAACACTAGCCTGAAACGTCGGGTCCGAGATCTTTTCAACGCCAGGTTGAATGACGTTTTCGGATACAGCCTTCGTCGCACCTGCGACTGCAGCAGAGAACAAGGACCAGCCTTTACTCAGTGCCGCCACAGGGTTCTCCTGCAACTCACTCAGCGTAGGTGCGTTGGCAGAGGTTAGGCTAAACGAAGGATGCGAGCTCGCTGGTGGATTTGGTGTATTCCCAAAACCTTGATAACGACCACCTTGGGATGGTGGAAGATCTGCAGGCCGGCTTTCATTTAGCTTTCCGAGATTGGCAAAGTAAGCCTCGTTTTGGGATTTTTGGTCAAGAGGCCCGCCTAGCCCGTTAGAAGTGGAGGTTGGTTGGGGAGAGTTGGATGTGAATGAAGACGGGGATTCGCTACGGCCGGGATTTGAGCGGTTATTTTGAGCGCGAGCTTTTCGGAGGCCTTGAACCGAGGACGGGTTTGGTGAGGCTGAACGGGATATGGTGTTATAGTTGGCTGGGGGTGGTGATGGCGACCAAGCTTTTCCTGCCAGGAGTGCATCGAGCTGTCATTGTGATATTAAGTGTCACAGCACCTGAGGAAAGGGTGGCTGCATACCTTTTCCCTATATTGAGTGGCCGCCCAGCAGTGATACGTGTCATAGGGACTGGCACCCTCTTTGTATCCTCCAGAGGGGCCGTAAGATTTCATGAACTCACGAAAGGGGGCATTTCCTCCGAGCTGTCAACGACGTGAATACATCACAGATGCGAGATAGGAAGTTGTACAGACCTCCATGCGCCGTAATTGGTCGTCCTGCCAGGCATCCATTGAAACTGACCGGACAAAGCTAGATAAGACGGAACACGGTGAACATCTTAGTCCGGAGGCTCAACGAACGGTGCTAGCCTGATGTGAACGCCAAAGCCACGATGTGTACCAGCACATTGCAGACATAGGAATACAGCAAAGCTAGAGCCGCTGTCAGTACTTGATTGTCAGGAGAGCAGAAATGCGGGCAAAGATACCTGAGTGATGCCCACTGGGGATTGGGGTTATTGCAGTCGTTGCATACTTTGTTGTTGAGACCTTCTCGCTTTATGAGTTCGTTGAGGAGTTTTCGGGCAGCAGGATCAGCCATGGATGTCAACGTGGCAAATGATGAGTCTGGAACTTTTTAACACGTCTTAGCAGACATTTAGCAGAGCATTAGAGGATGCACGTGAACGAAGACCACGTGTGAGATCTACAAGATCTAATGTGGATGCGAGGTTATCTGGTAGCCTGCCACTGACACATGTGTCATCTTATCGCCAATGTTTTATACTTGTCCGAGGTGACAAGAACTACGTTAGAGCAAGTCAGGGCCATGGAGGAAACAGAGAATCATATGTAACCGGGGGGCATTCCCAAGATCAGAGTTGTGACAAGAAGTGTCCCAGAGTTGTGGGCGTTCCAGGGGACTGGTAAATCAGACAGTGGTTATCACACGTTCACATCATCCAATCCTCTCTCATGCTTAGGCATCGTCGTAGAAGACCAGGCAGCGGAAACGACAATGTTCATTAAGCTCTGTGGCTGTGCGTGCTGCGGGAGGGTTAATGAGGATACAATACTTGGGCTGGGGTTGTAAGGGAGGTGAAGAGGGAGAAGATGGGAGGGAGAGGAGCAAGCGCTGTGACTGGGAGACCGTGATCCCGTAGTTTCGGGTCTGGGCGTGGTTCCCTGCTAGCACCATTACTCTCTCTCTTGCCAATTCCTCCCCGCCCGCTCGTTTCCTCCATTTCCACCTGCCCATTTTCTCTCGTGGGAACAAGTTCCCAGACTCTCTCCTCTTATCCTCTCAAGTCTTTCTTCCTCCTTGAACACCCCATCCATGATACAGCAGACTAACCGCGAAACCAGACGCCCTCCGCCTTCTCCTCCCGCACAGTCGGAAACCGACTCGTCCTCTTCGGACGGCCCTGAAATCTGGGGAAAATGGGCAGGACGCAAGTCAGTCTAGGAACCCACTCGATCGGGCCCCATGTTATCTGGATCATTGACTTGCTTGGCCCTACAGACATTACTCATTGGAAGTCGTCCAGCACCCCTTGCGTGCCCGAATGTGTGGGTTTGGTGATAAAGTACGTTTAGCATACTAGCTTTGTATTCTTGTCATTCTATCTGTTCCTCAATACGGTATCGTTGCTTCTTTCTTCCTTAGGATCGACGTCCGTTAGCCCCAGCCGCCGTAGCCAAAATGGTCGTACGGAATCAGGATAATTCCATTGTTGACGTCGAGTAAGCCTCTCTCTCTGTGCCCTCTTCTCACGTCTACCTCTAGTTCCCGTAATTTCGGCTTATCGGATTACACGTCCTTGACAGCGAAATAGACTGGTCCTTTTTCCTTGTTACCGTTGATTTGTGGTCTGCGGATGGTAAACAAGAAATGAACCTCGTCCTCCATCCCTCTTCCGCCGACCGCTATATGCCTATTCCTTCATCCAAGAATAGACGTCGCGGCACCAGCATAACCCAACAACAACATTCAGGTCTTCAAACGCCTATCCAGCCCTCCCCAGCGCCTTCCTA
This sequence comes from Podaxis carcinomalis, assembly GCA_018524395.1. Taxonomy (NCBI): domain Eukaryota; kingdom Fungi; phylum Basidiomycota; class Agaricomycetes; order Agaricales; family Agaricaceae; genus Podaxis; species Podaxis carcinomalis. Next base: position 61,894 of record JAEUWJ010000451.1, read on the forward strand.
TCGCCCCCCAGAACCGGTATTTCACACCCTGACCTCACCCCATCTCATAATTACCTGACATACTTAAATTCAGACGCCACAAACGCCGCTTCCCACCTATACTGCGCATCACCAAGGATATTTCTCATCTGGCACCTCCGTGACACCGGTGGACAATTCCTACAATGGTCCTAATCATCCTTCCAATTCGAATTCTTACGGCCCGCCGGGCCCCCAGCCTCAACAACCGCAAGACCATAGCGGTGGACCAAGTTGGGGCTACTCCCCATCCACAGGCGTAGACCGCAGCACGACCTATCCGCCGCCCATCCTCCCCTCGATTCACACCTTCGCCGCAGTATCTTCTCAACCGACCGCTTGGGAAAACAGTGATGGATACCACCACGGCATAGATCCAAATGACTCAAAGACCCATGAGCCTAATACCATCTACGCTTCCACACCCTACGGACACCCACAACAACACCCACAACACCAGAGCATTCAACTCAGCCCTTCAACCTCCCAACAACCGCCCCACCCAGGCTACGCCCCCCCTTACGCCCCTGCACCGACGACCCCGGTGTCGAACGGTGCTAACTTTAGCAGCACCACCGCCGTCAACACACAATCTAACAGTAATAATGATTCGAGGAATGGAAGTGGTAACGCCACCGCCAACGCTCCAGTGACAACGTCCTATCCGCCTATGCCATCTCCCCGGTTGGCGTATACGAGGACTTTGGTCGGCCCCCTTTCTGCAAATGCTTGTAGATTGCAAGACGAACATCGGAAGCCGGGTATATTCTTCTTGTTCCAGGATTTATCCGTTAGGACTGAGGGTATGTGTTTCTACTCATATATGCGCTATATTCGGCTGAGTGTACGGTTTTGAAGGTACTTTTCGGCTGAGGATGCGACTTATGAACGTTGGGGCGTGAGTCGGTGTCCTTCGTTATCGCAATTCCATGGTCTCAAAGGCTCTTCTAGTCCACCAGCGCCGGAGTACGGCGCCACGAAAGTTCACACCGATGTCTCTCCCGTACTCGCGCAAACCTTCACAGAGCCTTTCACCGTCTTCTCTGCAAAGCGGTTCCCTGGTGTACCAGGTAAGGTTTCTAACCTCGAGCTTATTTTCAATCATCTTTTATTATCACTCTCAACCTTTTCACCGATCATGAAATTATTACGACTTGATTATGAATGAATGAATTATTATTAATCGACTAAATAACTGACTGACTACCTTCTTCTCTCCTTTTCCTCCCGCAAACCCCATCGATAATCTATAACAACAACCGCACCTACACAACCAGATACGACAGCACTCTCGATCGCGTTTGGCAACCAAGGACAGAAAATTCCGCTGGTGAGTGCAAAACCCCGCAAACCTTCTTCCCTTCACTCCATCCCCTCGCCTTCCATTCTTCTATCATCCCCAAACCCTTGCCATCCCATATGTCATCTCTACGTCAAAAGAACACCCTTTCCGTACCCTTCCCGATGCCGCGGAAGACTAGACTATTTTTACACCCGAAAACGGAACGAAAACCCAATGGGAGCGTTTCGCTGACTGATACACGGTGTTTTTCTTTTTTTGCCACAGCGTAACCGACATGGACCTGCGAAACGCCGTCGACGCGATTCATCGTCCGCGGAGGAAGAAGAGGATTCGGAGGAGGCTGAGTGAAGGAGAAAGGTGATTTATAGACAGATAGAGGGGAGAAGGGGGGTGTTGAAGGGGTGCGTGACGTGATGGGTTGTATCCTTTTCTGCGGTCTGGGTTTTTCTGATGCACTACTCGCTTATCTTCGTCCTGTTATGCTGTGTCGTGTCGTGCTTGTATTGTATGTACCATGTACATCCCATTACGTTGTGTGTATATTGATTGTATCGTCCGAGGTGTAATTCAAGCCTCTGACCATAAAGCTGCTGCTTTCGTCAACCACTCTTTAACCCCAGATATACATCTTCTCATAATTCTCGCCCAACCGATTCCGCTCCTGCATCTGGAAGTCCAACACCGCCCGCACTGCATCAGGGAACTGCCGATGGATGTGCTCTAGCTGCTGGCGTGCCCTTACATGCTGCTCTGGCAAATAATCCTCGTAATACAGGTCATCCACGCTGCCAGGATCAACGCTCTGCGTCGCAGGTTGCCCTGCACGAAGTCGCTGATAACCAATAAGCAGGTACTGTAAGAGTGTATGATGCGGCTTTGGCACACCACCACCGCTACGGGATTGTGCGAGCACCCTGAGGGGACGAACGAAGTCGGGAATCGAAGAGTGAGAGGGTGAGGATGGGAGATGAGAGGCGGGGGAAGAAGCGGCGATGTTCGCGAGGGCGACGGATGTAGTAGCTGTGTCGTCAGGGTCAAAGCTTGTCCGACGTTGAATGACTTTTGAACGTGTAGAGCTACGTAGTGGACGGTTGGGGACGACGGCGATTTTGAGGAAGGAAAGGTTGGTCTTGTTAAGAATGTCGAGTGGCGATTTGAATTCACCCTCTTTCGTCTTGATATTCTCGGCAGAGGAGGAAGACGACTTGGTGGGATTATGTGAAGACTGGTCGATAACGAGTCGGATGTAAGGAAGGATGATGCGATCCAACACCTCAAATGCGCGTTCGTACTCCCCTGCGCGGATAAGGTATGTTCCCAATCGGTTCCAGTTGAAGAAGTTAAAGCTGAACCCCTGTTGTTGGTACTCCCGCCAGACTTGGAGAACTTCGTCGTGTTTGCCTGCGGCAGAAAGCATATCCAGATAGGTGGTGAGGGGTATACAGAGCATGTCCGTGTGTGGGGTCGAGTCTTCCTGGCCTTCCACCGCGAAACTCGCGGCTTGTAGTGCTTCCTGGCCGAGCTCGAATAGGTGATTCCAGACTTTCCTCGCCGAGTCAAGACGGTCCTTCTGCCGATAAAGCATTAGAAGGGCAGTCAAGACAGGAATGCTCAACTGTCCGCCTGCGTCCAACAGCTCATCTAACACCCTCTCGAACCCTTCCACGTTCCCACTCGCCGCATATCCACGCAAAACAGGTTCGTACACAGTTTGAAGAGGCGACTGCTTCGCGTTCTCCTCCATCATGATTGAGGCGTCTTTCTCCATCTTGGCAACACGTGTCATAAATTCGTACGCGACACGTAGGCTGTCCCCGGACCGTTCGTTGGAGTAATAGCTTAGCACCGTGTTGAATGTAATCGATGTAGGCTGGATACCCCGGTTGAGCATTTCTTCGTAGACCGCCATCGCCTGGTCCTTATTTCCCTTCTTCAGAAATCCGGACATGAGGATTGTGAAGACGTATGGGTTGATCAAACTCCTTGCCCCCTTCTTCGCCCTTCGATCCATCTCCCTGAAGATCTCCATCGCCGCATGCATATATCCCGTGTCGCATGCAGATTGGAGGAGCAGGGCGAACGTGATGTTAGTAGGAGAGACTCTTGGATCATTGTCCAACTTCTCAAATAGCAATGCAACGACGCGGAAAGGCGCACCCATGAGGACATACGCCTTCAGGACCATGTTGTAGATCTCGATAGTGAGCTGCAGCGGACTCTTGGTGTTTGACTCTAACGACCTGAATAACTCCACTACCTCTTCCCATGCACCTGCTTCCACATAGCAATTCATCAAGGCACCGACCATCGTAGGATCCGGTTGGACACCTTCCCGCAGAGCACGCTTGAAGATGCCCTCAGCAGTACTAGGCTTATGGTGCCTGCCCAGCGCCGTAATGATGTTCGTGTACACCACAGCATTGGGTACAAGTCCACTGTTCCGCGCCTGATCCAAAACGTCCGCAACAGCCCGTAAATTGCCGCTTTGCAGATAACTCTGGATAATAGAGCTGTATATGTAGAGATTGGGTTCGATATTGTCTTCAGACATCCGCTTTAGCCAGTATTCAATGCCCTTGGGATCCGAGCGTCGTGCATGAGCAAAGATGGCGACACCATAGTCCATGACATTTGGCTTGAAGTTCTTGTACCGCCCTTCCGAATCCTTCGGATAAAGTTTGTCGAACACGCTTCTGACCTTGGTGGTCCTTCCCTGGATGGCCCAACTGAAAAGCGTCATCACCATGTTGTTGTGATGGTTCGGGTTACTCCTTTTGTCGCAGTAATATGCGTACACGCTCTCCGCGTCGCCCTGTAGCGCGAAGAGATGGATGCCTGTGGGCATGTACCCCGGAGCAGTGGGACGAACGGCGTCAAATACTCGGCATGCGAGATCAAAGTGTTTGCCGCGAGCGAGGGCACGAACTAGGCGAAGCTTCAATAGACTGTTCATGGGTGCCTGGGATCGTTCCATCGCCTCATAAACCCGGTAGGCAAGTTGGGGGAGCTTGTGCTCGCAATATGCCAAGATCAATATTTCTCCAATGGCATACCAGTGCCGACCATGGTCCCGACGAAAGAGGGATGCAGGATTTCGGATGGTGCTAAGGATGAACAGGAGTCGGGAATGTCTGTTTCCGATGGACAACGGAGACTTAGAGTCCCGATAGAAAAAGCACCAAGGAGGCCGGAAGTATTCGTAGAAGAAATGTTGATCGAGGAAATCGACAACATGGACAGCGTCTTTGTAATAGAATATCGACGCGCATATAGAGTGGTAAGTGCTGACAATCTCAGGATCGTGACGCTCGAGCCACTTCCGCTCTTCTCGCCGCGTTCTACGGATGCCCTCCAAGATTTCTATGGCAGCCTCCGCCTGGTCATGCAATGCTCGAGAACGCGCAGCTAGGGTTTGGAGTGTGTTTAACTGTTGGGACGTCAATGAAGAAGAAATCTCCTCCTGTAGCCGTTCAACTAGGACCCGAAAACAGTCCCTCCATTTCTTGAGGTGTCCAAACTTGCTCTCGCTATCATAGAACGCCTCGATTTTGTCACAGAAATTACGCGAAAACTGAAGGAGTGTATCCTTGTTCAGGTCAGACAAGCATACCGGATCCATAGAGACTGAATCGAAAGCTTCCCAAGCAGAGTCCAGGTCGAACTCGTCCAGAGGTGCCTGAGCCAGCAGGTTGATACGATGTTTTGCATCACACCGCTTTGTGCCTGGCGAAGCAGAGGTCGATGCTTCAGGCTGGCCTTGGTGTGAAGATGTAGGCGCTGATCGTGTGGCATGAGACGCATGTCTTCGTTGCGTACCCAATGAGGTTCGGGTTCGGTGCTTTCCAGGACGGTGGGAGAGCTGAGACCGTGAGCTCTGAAATCGGGGGACGGGGCATTCCCGAGGCGGTAGCAATTCCTGAAGCATAAATGGCAAGCCATGGTCTACTTCAAGGTCAATTTCACAGGGATGATACAATACGTAGGTCACACACCTGGGCAACAAAGGAAATGTCTCGGAGGACAGCAGGACCATTCCTTGCACTGCAAGACGCGATGTAAACGCGGTACTTCCTTCTCCCTCTCCTTCCCTTTTGTCCGGCGTGGCAATGGCCCGAAAAAGTTGGACGAGAAAAACGAATGATGCTGCTGGTAATGCATCACTTTGGCAGCGGAAGCCAAAGCAGAAGAAGTGCTGTGGAGTGCAGACCGAACAGGAAACAAGGAGTTTCGTACGACCGCCGCGAATGGTTCAACCATGAGACTCGTCTGGGATGACGAGGTCCCGGAAAGTAGTTCCTAGGAATGCAATGAGCAACAGATATGACCACTGGACCTATATGAAGGATCTACCTTCAGCAATTACAGTATGGTGGAAAAGGCGGAAGCGTGAACGGTATTCGTATGGGGTTTGCAGAACCAGAAATGACCGAAAAGTTTGTGAGCAAATTAGGTCAGCCTACCGACCACGTGATCGCCTCATTCCAGGACCTGCAAGATCAGTGAGTGATCGTTGTTTGTCTGGAAAGCTCCGAATTCAGTCGACCTACAGATCATCTATGGCTGCCGATCCAAGGGAATTCGACATCCCGTCATACGAAATCATCATTGCCAGCTCGAAGAACAAACGGCAGCAATGTTTTGATGTGGTCAGCCCTCCATTTATTCTGTTTCCAAGTGCAGGCACGTCTGACGAGCCTGTAGAGAGTGGAAGTATTCCATCACGAACAGAAGTTTCCACTTGACGTAGAATTTGACGAGCTAGTGCTACCGATACACTTTATCTTTCCGGCCTTTTCCTGACTCTCGTCGCTATTTACAGCAAAGAAGATATTTCAACGCACTTCCTTCTCCGACTCACGCCCTCCCTCAAGCCTATCGGCACGATCCGCGGATACCTGGTGCCGGGAACAACAGATACTTATAAACTAACACGTCTTGCTGTGCTCAAAGACTATCGCAAATATGGGTTCGGCCGCAAACTTGTGGAAGCGTTACACGTCTGGGTGAAGGCTCACGCCAGTGGCACCACTGCTTTGCTATCTCCGTCTGCCGCGATAACCAACTCCAACGGCGACTGCAAGATGAACGGAAGCAATATCGCGTCCAATCCAGACTCCGCCGCGGACAACGCCAACGCCAATCAAGCATATCCTACTCCACCCCCGCATCAAGACTCAAAGTGGATCAAAATACATTGCCACTCTCAAATCTACGCGAAGGGATTCTACTCCAAGTAAGCAATCTCTAATCTCGTTTGTGCTTCCGATCATCATCAGAGACCATCCCGTTCCTTAAACCCGTAACTTCCGAGCCAATGCCAAGTCCCACGAGGTGTATACGGGGCCAATGGGACCCAATTTGAATTCCGCGCGTGGCATCGGCGAGATTCCTGAGAGGAATCTAAATCAGAGTTGCCTCAAGGCAGCCTTTTCCTCTTTTGATTCCTACGCGCCTTCTTTCCCTTTATTATCATCACACATAACGGCCCCGATGCTAGAGCGGAAATTAACTACTTAACTTTCTTAGGTTTGGTTACATCCCAGAGGTGTGTAAATCTCTCCGTTCTGACATCCTTTCCAAACCAAAAGAGGGGCGATAAGTCGCCCCCCCATTCTGAAGGGCGGTTCCGCCTGACAACAAAGTTTCATATTCCCTTCCCAAACCGACTTCACACAACCAAAGCTAACACACTGCCTTCATTCCACCCTGGGACCCACAATCCGCCACAAACCCAACTCTCTTCTACGATCACATCGCATCTCATCACATCCGCCACTGACTCACCGCCATCACCATTCAGGGGGAAGAATTCCTCGAAGACGGAGATCCCCATCAAAAGATGGTTCTCCACATCCGTACCCCAGTCCCAAGCACGATGATATCCAACTTTGTCTAGGGGCCATAATGCTCGTAACCTAAAAACTACGCTCTTACGAGCAGTTAGAGATCAGATCTGTCACTACATAACTTGTCCATCGATATGTCGCGCCGAGCGTTGATTATCCGCCTATTCGACCCGATGTTACCACTAACAGCACGATAATTGAGTCCTTCTGACGTTCGCTCTCACATGGCTGCTAAAAACAGCCTTAAGGCCATCATCATCATACACACCGAGCACATGTCTATCCACCAATCGGTGGCTATGCCGTCATAGTCACTATGACGTCTCACATGCTTGCCAATTCATAGTCGTCATACTATACTGGAGCTCTCGATCCGACTCGGTCCTATCTTAACCTAACAAAGTCCATACTAATCGATATGCATGCGTTTCTTCTTAACCGAGGATAAAGCGTACACGAGATGGTATTGGAGTGACATATGTCCTGATACCGCATGACCATGGCACAAGACCAGTGGCAATGTTTAAAAAAAAATAGACACCCGTCAATCAACGATGTCTCGACTCCGATGTCCGACGTCGACCCAAAACGAAAAGTCAATTAAAATGTCCAAATCTCATTCGTATATATATACTAAAGTACACTACAAAAGTCAGAGGTGATACACGAATTATACAAAGGTCCATACGTCCGCCGCCGCTCAAGTCCAGAACAAAATTAACGAGCAACTAAGGTAGGGCACGTAGCCACACCAATGACTACTTACAACTACCTATTTTCCAGCCGTAAGCCGCGTATGTACTTGTACAAAAAAATCAGATGGTATCATATCGGAGAAATGGAAGCCATATCGTAATACGCGGTGAGCAGTGTGATATATTACTACCCGGTCACCACCAGCCGCGAGCTATTCTCGCGACGCATGCACATACTGGATGAGAGAGGATCAACGTACGGTACTAGAAATACACTGCATAGACAGGATACAATTCGGGTCAAAACGTTCGTTGACGGAATGATGTGCCGCTTTGGCGATATCGAAAAAGTCGAAGAGCGAAGGAGACAGAATAGCAAGGGGCACCATAAGGCGATGGATGACCCGAGAAAAAACATAACGAAATCAAAGGTCGAAGCCGAAAGTCGAGAGATTTGGAAAAGGATAGAGTGGTGGTATCATGCAATTAACGGACCAGAAACGTCATGAGACAAAAACCAGATGATAGACATTATAGAAGCCAGCAGAGCTTCCACCTGCGACAACAACAGGAAAAAACAAAGCAGGATCAGAAAATCGTGACGGTCGTGAAGCATTTGGTCGTGTCATCAAGCGAAACAGACGGGTATCAAAAGAAAGAGCTCAGCGCGAGCATGAGAAAAAATGGGCGGAGGGAAATCAGGAGCGGACAGACCGATCCCCGTCGTCCGTGCTGAAGTCGCTCTCGCTCTCCGACGACTCCATCTTGATGTTCGCAAAGGCAGGGCTGTTCGGCAGAATACTGAAGTTGATGCTTGTTCCATAGGCGGGAGTACCTTCCTCATACAACCTCCTCGCCGCTTCGTATTCCATTTTCTCCTGTTCGGCCTGCGCCAAAAAGGGCTAGATTCACAAAAGAGGGGAACAATGAACAAAAGAAGCACACAGAGGCGGGCAAAGGGATTAGGACAAAAACAAAACAGCTTATCAGCCACCGCATACAGATAGAAATAAACACAAGCAAAGCGAGCCACATACCTGTCGTTCGGCGTCCGTCATGGATCTCCACTTCGCAGCAGCCAAAACGCTCTGTTTGGTTGTCTCCGTCTCGTCCCCAAATATCTCCTGCACCAATTTGGGATTTGCGCGGATCCTTTGCAAAAACATGAAGTAAGCACTAAGAGGCTTCTTCGGGGCGTTGGGATCCTTGATGTTGCTCTTCCGAGACTTGCCAGCCTTGCGCTGCGCCGCACGATACGCGTTCTCACGTTTGATGTCCTCGGGAGTGAGTGTGCGCATATAGGCATTGAGTTCTCGCTCCCTAGCTTCCTTCGCGGCCTGCGAGCGCCGTTTATAGGGCTAACAGGAACAATTGAAAAAGAATATGAGAATGAGCGAAATTCTGACGTCATATCTACTTACCTCCTTCTCTTCCGGGGTGAGAGACGCGTATTCTTGACCAGCTTCCTTTGCGGCTTGTGCAACGTTAAGCTTTCGGGTTCCCGAGGCCTGCTGCCGTTGAATCCAGTCCGTAAAGTAAAGCTGCCAAGCCGAAGGTGCCAATTTCGGCGGCTTCAAAACAGACTTCAAGGCTGTACCAAAAGTGAATCTCATAAGCGATCTGCATTCATTTCTGGAAGCTGCGGAAAAACTGACGAGGGTCACTTCCTTTCTCAGAGACAGGCGCATCTTCTGTCTTCTTCTTGCGTCGCACGGTGGCATCACGGTCCTCAGTAAGGCCAGTTGACTCAGCACGACGGCTGTAAGACCGAGTCATGCTCGGAGCCCGAGGCTCACTGAAAGCTGGTGCGCTAGATGACTGGAAAATCTGTCCAGACGAGAGAGAGCCTCTCCTGAGAGGAATACGGGAGCGGAGGGTAGTATCGGTGAATGGAGAGTGCCGGACTGAGGGACGAGCCAATGTGGGAGAACGAAGAGTACTGGGAGAATCCCAGAGCTGTGTCGCCCAGGCAGGAGTATGAACAGAAGTTGCGGTTGGGTTGATCGACTGAACCCTTGGACGGGTAGGGCGAGCCTCCTCGAATGAAGGGGAGGGGGAGATGGATCGTGGGGGTTGGTGCAGGCCCATGTCACTGGATGACATTGGAGAGAAGGCGTTATCCGATGGGAAATGAGAATGATCTGTGAAAGGGATGAATGACGACGATTGTTGGCTGTCAAGGGATGAGGGAATGTTGATCGGTGAGGAGGATGGCGGTAAGGCCGCGATCTCGGGATCATTGAGCCAACTGGCAAGATAAGGAGAGGTATCATTGGTGGGAGAACTCGCGAGGTCCTCCGAGGTATAGGGGAGGCCTACAGAGTCATAGTAACTGCCTGTAGGCGATAGCTGAGCTTGCGCGTAATCAGCCGTAGGCATGGTGGGAAGCGCAGGGAAGCTCAGATGAGGCTTAACGTCGGTGTCGACGTCGAATGAGTCCCATTGGTATGGGATCGGGCTGGAGTGAAGGCCATTGACATCTTCAAAGTCGAGAGGACCAAAGATCATCTGATCTGATTCAGAGTAGGTGCGAGAGTCGTCAAAGTTGAGGAAGGGAGTAGCATCCTTCATGGTGAGGTCGGATTGGATGGTTTCTGGGGAGAAGGGTCGTCGAGAGATGGCGGGTGTCATTGGGAGATGGGGGGAAAGGAGGGGGGGTGGATGGTACTTAAGGGAATGAGGAGGTGAATACCGGGTGAGGGTAGCAAGTCGTGATAAGCCCAAGCGCAGATGATCGAGTTTAAAAGGGATTTGGGTCACAGTAAAACGGCTTCTAATTATTGCCATTCGCGTATACGGCGTGACTCAAAGCACTGGTCGAAAAGGGGTTTACCGTTTCAACAAGATTCGCAGGCTTCCTTATCAGGGGTTCTTATTCTTGCTCCCGACGATGCACGCGATTTTGGACTGTGTATCCAATGCGCAGTCCCAACAGCACAAGACACCGCTAAGCGATCGTAATACACGAGATCGGGGGCAAAAAGCTTGTGTGTCGGGGTCGGTGATGGAGATGGAAGAGAACTTGTAGCAATAGAATCTGGACGACAAAGGAATCTCAGTCGGTGGTTTGGGTTCCTCGGATATCAACCCACCGCCAGGATTCCAGTGTGACCTGCCCTAAATCCGGTCCTAATGGGGGAACAACGACCCGGAGTGTTGGCTCCCATTGTTATGACTGCGTCAGATTCTGCTATTATATTTTGTCCATATTTCTCCTACTTCTATGGTAAAAAGAAGCGCTGTACATGGGTAACCTACTATCACAGGAAAACGATTTCCGGGGACCGATATCTTGTGCTGTTGTATACACTCTTCCCTGCCTGCTTCCGGGAGATCGCGATTGAGATAAAAAAGAAAGGTTATTGGAAGGAATAAATCGGGTAGTTGTTAATAATAACATCACATCATCCATGAGTATCTCGTCATGAGATCTGTGAATACGTTCACGCACCTCCCAACCTGGCACATCTTTCATAATCTCCCGTTCCCTGGCGAGTGCCGCCTGCTCACGACGGTACGCATCACGGTCACCCTCCGCCATCAACAGCGGAACTAGATGTATCCTTGACCAGACCTTCTCGCGCTGCAGTTCCCTTCAATAGAAGACAGAAAATAAAACAACCCAAGTCAGTTCATATTCCAAAGAAGCCCGCGGTCCGGAAGCCAATTCGAGATAAGAGGCCCAAGACAGCGGCCGGATCCAATGAGGCCACGTTTGGCGATGAGCGGGCCACAACATGACACGTTCCACGTCCAGCTGACCTGGGAACTTTTTGGACCAATTTGGGCGCCGCAATTTGAATAGGGAAATCTTACCTTTTCTCGAGGTTTCCCTTCCCAACCCGATAGAAGCCATAGGCACATATCGCCGTGACACCGCCGAGGATGGCGAGACCCCCTGGTCCCCGGAGTGGCAAGTTACGTTTGTACTTGACGGTTTCGAATCCCCCGGGAGGGGGCATGTCTCTGCGCCGTAGTTCAGAACTTGAGTCTGTTGAAAAGAAACACGGTTGCGTACTGCCTGTACGGTGCCGACACTAAAAACACGCAAGATTAGTCAAGACGACCAGTAAACAATCATGTTATGTGGACAAACTTGTGTAGGACCGAAAGAATTGCAATGGTGTTGGAGACGGGTGGAAGAGGAACGAATTGAAGGGTGTTGATGGCGACGAGCTCGCCAGCCAAAGGGTATGTCACGTGACTGTTGAAGGTGGGAAAAGTAGAAATGGACAACCAAACAGACACAATGATTACAATTTCTGCCCTGCGTGAAAAGCAACACAACGTATGAAAGGGTTGATAGCTATTCGAATTGGGCGTTTGCTAGGCCCAAGAGAGTGCACCTGGTCTCTGCTTACTTTTCCTCGAGGCGGAGGAGCTCGGGGAGTATCGCATGGTCATTCGTATGATTCCTTGAGAAGAAAATAGAATACCGGGGGGACGAGAAGGAAGCGGTGAGGAAAATTGGATCAGAGAGACCCTGAAGGAGTCGAGGGAGGAGGAGTTACCTTATTAGGCCAAGGATATTGACAAGGTGTTTGTAACTCTTGCCTACGAGAAACACAACAGCCGATAGACTCCAACAAGACTGCCAGCTGTCGCTCCGTTCCTCATCATGTCCCGCCATCCCTCCCCCGGGCCCTCTCACTCTGGCCCTCAAAATACCCAACACGCGCCTTCTGCTCCCTCTGCTAGGCGATCACGCCCAGCTCACTCCATCGGTATCGCTGCAGGCGCCGAAGATGTCAAGTACCAAGCAAAGTACAAGGACCTCAAACGAAAAGTAAAAGAGATCGAAGGGGTCTGTTCACTTGACTTTTTCGTCACAACTACTCCTTCCTTACTTCTTCTCCAGGAAAATGACAAACTCCATTTCAAGATCCTCCAGGCCAAGCGGAGCCTTCAGCGGATGAAACTAGAGCGCGCGTACGTTTTTCTCTTCCATTTTTTTCCCTTCAAGCTTCCTCAACCTTTAACAGTATCTTGTACGAACGTCTTGCCGCTACTTCGTCCCCGACAGACCCACACGATCGTCACCCACTCAGCCAGGCTCCCTCGGCTCCCTCTCTGCCTCCACACCAGCAATCCTCTCGCTCTTATTCCGGATCTCATCAGAATAGGGATGCAAGAGATCGTCCAATGCCCATGGACACGGATCCCCCACCTGTAGACTACCTCCGTCAGCACGGAAATCCCAGACCTCCTGGGTCAGATCCCAACCGACCTCCAGTACCCCCGATGGAACCACCACCATTGGGAAGCAACGTGGTTCCTTCTCCCCATATGTCATCTGTCCCGTCTCCCAGACGCAATTCGGCCAGTCATGACACCTTACGCCATCTTCATCCGCTACCTCACTTGCCTCCAGTTGGACAAGTTGGACAATACGATGGTACCGGCCGAAGCCACTCACTTCCTCACCCTGGTAGCCCTCCAATGCATCATGCAAGCCTCAACTCAACTACTTCACATGACCGGGGTAGATCTCAGTCATCTCGTCCTCACCAACCTCCTCCCCAAAACTATCCTGGTATTTCGGCTCAACAGTACTCCGAGCCGTTGCCGCCGGTACAACGCGTTCTTCACAGCCCGCCGCCACACCCGGATCGAGATAGACCGCCGAGGCGAATAGAGGGTAATGAATATCCCCACGCACATAATGAACCACACCTGCAACACTCGAGGCACCCGTCTCAGGTGTCTCCGCCCTTACATTCCGCCGACACGCGTATGTCGTCCGGTAGGGCTCACGCTCACCAGCGATTGGGCCCTGGCACGTATGTCAATCGTGAAGAATCCATTCCCCGTCAATACGAACTGGAAAGGGAGAAAGGACGAGAACGGGACAGTCGCGGAGATTGGGAACGCGAAACCAGAGGACGCGAACCGAGTAGTGGTCGAGACATCAATCCCAACATTCACTCGCCTCACGCCGCCCATCGCCGTCCACCACCCTCCTCAGAGTATCCAGAACACCCTCACTCTCACCACCCTCACCATGCCCAAAGCCTACCTCCCCGGCTTAGAGAAGAGCAGGTCTATTACCACGAAGGAAACCCCTACCCATCAGTCCATGCCTCCCGTTCCGATACTCCCGGTTCGGGTTCGGGGTCCGGGAAAGGTGCTGGAGAAGAACCCTCACGGCCTGATTCACGTACACAGTTTTATGAACACCAAGATCGTAATAGACCTTCGTATAGGCTTCGACCGGTCAGTCAAGCTAACAATGAGGACCTGGAGTTTGTCGGGCATGATGATGTGAGATCGCAATCCCGTGATCCTACAAATGCCCCCCCTCACCCGTCCTCATCCGTTGCCGCTGCCGCGGGAGTCCATGCTCCTGCCTCTGGAACGAACAACGGAACGAGCGGGAGTCCTACTATTGGCGGCGGCGGCGGTAACAACTATACTTCCGCACCTCCTCCGCCGGGATCTGGAATTCCTCATACCGCTGCAATGTCAGAACGGGCACAAACACCGAGCCGGATTGAAACGTCAAGGAAGAGAAGCAGAAGCGAAATGGAGGTGGACAACGAGAATGACGTCGGTAGCGGAGGAGTTGACACTGGATCTAGGCGAAACACTCCAGGACCAGGCTTTGCGGGAGCTGCGGCAGGGTCAGGTGGTGGGTTGCAGGCTGAAGATAGGGGCCCGTCAAAACGCTATCAGCGCGAACATCCTCACCACCGGAACGTTGATAATCGCGAAGCATCGGTGCCACCTCCACCTACTGCCACTGTCAGTGGACCACAAGACCAGCAGGAGGGTCGAATGGCTACCCCATAAACTCCTTTTGGGATCTTGGCCAGTATGATGTTTCGGGCGGATCGGAAGCGCTTCAAGTGTGACGGAACGACAAGTGTGTAGTGTTGTGTCTATCTTTGTGTTTTTTCTCCTTGTTTTCCTACAAAATTGGGCGCGAGTTCGAGTTGTGGGTTCACTGTTACCTATTTTTTGCTCCTCCAGCGGAGATGTACTTTTTGGTGCTTGGGTACTTTTACGCGTTGGGTCGTATTGGACCCCCAGATGATCTAGTACTCTTCGCTGAATGTTCCGATGTTGTTGGTATCCGTGACGACGATTATTATTTTCGTTTTTGGTCATTCATGTACATAGAAAACTTGCTAGTCGAAACTCGGACCATCGGGCTCGCGGCTTATTTTTGTCCTTTAGCTAGCTGTGACTACCTTAGTCTCGGTTTTCTCGGTTTTACGTATGATGTTCTTCTTGTTGGTCTATTTTGGTCCCGCAACGCTCTTCCGTGTCTATTCCCTTTTTTCCTCGAAATTTCCTTTACTCCTTTGATCCCGCTTCTGGTTCTTGGTCTATCTTCCTTTTTTTGAGTGCCGACTTCTGCCTCCTTTGTTTGGGAGGTTGAGCGCATGCTTCCATTCAAATTCTACTCCCAAAATCCCGCCTTGCTTGCTTCTTTTCTCAGCCAAGGTGGTTTCTTACATTCGACTTTTCCCTAGGGTTGCCGAGCTATACCGTCGTCCTTCCTCTTGACCCTTCCCAGATTCCCTTCTTGTTATCCGTTCCCATCCTGTTATCTCGATGTTTCCTCTTGCGCCCAGCCACCTTTAATCCGCTTCAGTGCGGATTAAAGCTCCGGAGTCGTTATCATACACATGTGCACACACTGCTTACCTGTATCCCTGTGTTCTTTACCCAATTCTGATGCTCATCCTGTACCTCTTGGCTCCTCCTAGGCCATGTATATAATACAAATACGCAGTGTTTGTTACTATGCAAGTAGGTAACCGGCTCCATGAATTTTCACACTCCTTTCCGCCCGGACTAGAAGTACCTATATTGACCCACCAGAATACACAACGCTCGCTTGCGTTAATCATGTGGTTCTAGGTTCGGATTTCTCGTGTGAGATAAAGGTATATTAATCTATTCTTCGGTTAAGAGGTGCGTTGCCAGCCGCAGTACATTTCAACGATGGCATCCTATGCATATTTCCTCGGAATATTGTCATTAGCAAATAGCAGGGTGCTTGGAACTAAAGAAAGCGGTCTCGAACATCCGCCATGCCATCAGGCGCCACATAGACATGACACGTATGCCAGCCATTCGTCGTCAAGAAGCCTTCTGCGTAAGGTTATGTCTGAATGCTACCGCGACATTGCAAGTACCAGCACGAGCGAAAGCGTAGTACCCATGACTAAAAAAGGACATTGAAACTTGAAAGATGGAACTCGGGTGTCGTGGTACTCAAAGAACCAGCATTGGTGGGATGGGACTCATGATGGATCTCGTAGCTGCAATCACTGAATCTCGGAAATAAGTCATGGAAGTCACACTCGATTATTAAATGGGCCACACATATGCCGTGTCAAATCGTTCTATGATTACCAGTTGTCACTCATTAGAACACCGTTACGCCGTGTACGAATCTGAGCTCGATGTTGTTTGGTCCGGGATCGTGCCCCAAGTTGGTCGTGTGCCGTAAAGGGAAGGGATACAACGTCACTTGACCCCTCTTGTTCGGGATTACCTCTGGCATCAGGCTCTCCGTACATATATGGGAGGTAGGATTGGCGTTTTTGGCGACCGCTGTGACATTGAAAACGGACATGTATTTGGAGGTATTATCTGTTTGGGAGTTCCTCGTTTATCGGGGTCCCGACTAAGACCTGTGCGCCCTGGACTTGACTTGGCAAGTTATTCAAAGTTTTCATATACTGTGGAGTCCTCATGCTAGCCTGTATCTATATGGCATAAACCTTCGAGCTAAGCTCGGAACCGCATACTTTCTTGGTTGGTGAATTCGCAAGTCCATAGCTGCGGATGCCTCGAGGCTCCAGCAGTAGTGTTGGTATGCAGCTGGGCGCGATGGTGCGCAACGTGGCTCTGCAATACAAGATACCCGCGAACCCAAACTTACAACCGCGACTTTCAAAGTTCCTTAATGGCAACTAGAAACTGCGGTTCTTGATCACGGGCCACGAACGGATCGGTGGTGCAGCAACATCACGGAGGCGTATGGTACATACGTGTCATAAGACCCTGTCGAAAAATGTCGTCTAGTGGTACACCATCATCCACGAGTCCCACTACGCCCAAGTCGGGACGGCCCCAAACCAGAACACCTTATGCCTCCTTACCGACGCAAAAATATCAGCCCATCCCACCCCATATGACCAAATCCTCCAATACTCAGGATTAGACTATACGGCCGCTGTGGGACGAAGATCGACGAGCCTTGTGAGTTTGGAGCACCTCGAATAATAAACTTCAGAAGACCGGCGAAAGATACCTGCCGCTCCGAATGGAGGAGTTAGTTCAGTTTTCTACCTGGTCAGACGTATGATGGAGCACATGCTCCCCATTTCTTGGAATGGTGGATCAGCGTTGTGGAGCTGGCGAAAGATAGTTCGAACGTTGGTTGTGAAAGCCTAGCTTCCCAATCGGTGTGACAAATGGAGCCCTTCTTTGTTAACGTACAAGTTACAGGTAGTATGTTTGTCTTTATCAGTGGCACTAAGGCTAGAACAGGTCGGAGCCCCTTGACCATGAACGTGGCTCCGATTTTCCTGTTCACATAGGGGGAAATGATAAGACGTGGATCACGACGTTGACATGTTCAAGTTGTCTAACGACATGTCGTATTCCTCAGGTTCGCAGTCACGGCTATGTTCGTCGTTATCTCCATCAATAGTATATTTGTTCTTTCGGACGGAACAACTTCGATGGTTGGTCATTGGTTGGTCATTCCACCTTGGAGCGTCTATTCCATGACCAATTGAAACATGATATAACGAGCGCTATTGTGTTCAATCAGCAATGCCAAGGAGCTACTGTTGCTCAGCTCCATCGTTGTCGGGACTGCAGGCTTACCCCTTCCCGACATGAGGATCACCAAA
This sequence comes from Podaxis carcinomalis, assembly GCA_018524395.1. Taxonomy (NCBI): domain Eukaryota; kingdom Fungi; phylum Basidiomycota; class Agaricomycetes; order Agaricales; family Agaricaceae; genus Podaxis; species Podaxis carcinomalis. The sequence continues at coordinate 79,631 of JAEUWJ010000451.1, forward strand.
CCCGAACCTTAACCCTGGTTTATTTTGGCTCTCCACACTGTTTGGGGACTGTGAAACGACGAACAACACTGACAAGGGCGTTTGATAGGTATCTGGGTTGCACCGGATTAAGGAACAGATCCCAACATCGCAAGGCTTGCAAGACCCATCCATACCCACAAACACCCATAATGACATTACGATACCCGTATATCATAGGTTTCATCTATCCCTTTGCTACGCTTTGTTGTGGCTCTGTTATTGTTAAGAATGATGAGTAAGGCATCATGACATGCGTCGGGGTACATATACAGAATATATAAGGCGAGGGGCTACGCAGGCAACTAACCGCGATAGGCACAAAGGTCCACAAAGGCAACCATTGAAATAGTTGCAGTGCTCGACACATACAATTGCTATCCACCGACGCAGACGGAGGGTAAGAGGATATCTCAGTAATCAGGGGACAAACTGGAATGCTAATGATTATCAGCCATACGGTCCCCCTCAGTCATCTGAACAAAGTTAAGATAATTGTCCTTCAATCAGAGTGGCCTTAGGACTGATCATGATAGCCAACAACGTAACTACTATTCAACAAAGGACACCAGGAAGCTGTCGAGTGTTCGATAGAGTCAGGGAAATGAGCGTGTCCGCCACACAATGAAGTCAATGACGGAGCCGAATAAGTCGCCGTTGGAGATGTCAACTCCAACGCCAGGGTCGGGATCGCGTCACCGCGAGTAAACCCGGCCAGGAACGTCAATCCACTAACACAATTAACGCATTCATCCGCGAATCCTTGCTTGTCCATCCCAGTACGTGCTCACGCTCTCAAGCCCCACTGAAAAATCATGCGCAAGGTGCTCGAACACTGGGCGGGAACCTCTGTTACGGCGCATGCGTTCAAACGTGACGTACAGGTCCCCCCGTCGTATATCCAGCATACTGTGCCTTCAAAAGGACGACGTCCGTGATAGAAAGCGTTCTTCCGCGCCATCCTTTCGAACCAGAGGCAAAACAAACCAGTTTGTATTTTGTGATGGTTTTGCGAGCTTGAGATAATAACATCAACTGTGCACGGAATCCGTGGCTCTCTTTCGCAAATGTCATTTCCGCCGTAGCTACTGTAGCCTAAAGCTGTTGGCGACAGCAGGAGACTCTTGACTAATGGCAATGACATCCAACTTGGCAACCTGACTCCCGCGACCATTCATGTGTTTGGAGAATGTGACACTTCATTCAAAAATCCTCTCTCGCCGTCGATGTACCACGATGTCTCCGAGCTATATTCGCTGTCTTGCCTGGCCCACGGTCTTGATTAAGAATTCTCGACGTAGTGTCTGTCACAACATCACGGTCCCTACGTGAACCGGCCGATATTCCACGGGATAGGGGCCACGGATGATGAAATGCAGCCTGGTACGGTAATAAAACCACTCGGTGGGAAGATGTGATTGTGACTGTGTCAAGGTTGAGCGGTGCGGGACATTGCGAATGGTCGGGCGATGCATGGCTTTCCCAAAGTCTTGGAGTCCTTTGTAATTGGCCACTGCTCCTAGCTCGCAAAAACACGAGGCGAGGGGACCATTAAAGGATAGCTATGCGAGATTTGCTTCAACAGCTCCAAGATACGGCAATCGGGGTCTATGGAACCTCACCCTTTATGTGCAGAAGCAGTGCTGTGACTGATCTTCTTCAACGAACCTTGATACGGGATTGTTCCGACCGCAGGCATAGTGTTATTATTGACCCAAGAATCCATTGTGGAGAAGAACTCTCGGATGAGTCAGGCTTGGGCGGTTGAGCTCTGAGAGGCGAGGCAGGTTTAGGAAGCAGCGAGACAAATGTGGCTGCGGCTGACTGTAGTGACAGCATCTGTAAGGTGAGCGGCTGGCATGTTTTGACCACAACTAGGCTGCTCGGCTGTTGCGGCCCATATGATAGATGTGAGCGTCCTTCTCTTTGCTGTCAGTTTGTATAGATGAAGTCCCACACGTGAAACAGCGGCATGGCGATCCGGTGTGGAAAACAATCCGTTTGTGGGGCAGCCATTGTGTGAGCATACAACATCAACCAAGACGCAAAAGTCGAATGAAGTCAGGGCTCTACTGACCCTTTCTAAACAATGAGCATCGCCTTGTGCGATGCTTGAAAGCCGTCATCTAAAGAAAAACATCCAGGTAGCGATTAAAGACCCACACTGTAATCAGACTTCCATTATAGAAATCCGAGTCATATCGCTTCATATGTGCGCACTTATCATCATGTTCATCAATGAGGATCTTAGGATTCCCAGGGAACCCTCAAGATTGAACGGTCAGCACTTTAGACCTTAGCAGTTCAGAGATTATGGGACTTACGTGGCAAATATCAATCCAGGAAGTTGGTCGTCAGTAGGTGCAAAGTCTAACGCAAGTTGAATAGGAGAATCTGGAGGATCTAAAAAAGCACCTAGTCGGGCGAAGTTGATCAATGATGTTAAACTTGAAAGGTTGAGTATAAATAACATCAGATGACGCTCAGGCAGGTATTGAAATCTCAAGTTGCTCGTGTGAGGGATTTCTGAGACGTACCAGAGAATTAATTTATAGCGCATATGCATCAAGCTTTCAAGGCGTAAATGAGAATGGAATAGATATGATAAAAAGCTTCTATACCCGGACGTGTAACGAGGGTCTACGGAAGGTGCCTACATTGTCCCTCCATGAACACCAAATATCACCGATACACGTGGTCCGCTGTGGAAATGAAGACAGTCAGATGGATGCATGGTTACATAGATTCATGGGAACAAAGCTCACATTGAAGATTTGCAGCTATTTCAGCCTCGGCCCTATCACCATTCGCGAGGAGCTTCTCCTTGTTGTACAGCAATTCCTCCCGGGTTTCAGTGGAGAATTCCTGATTTTGTGCTAAAATGGAAGCATTGTCAATTAGCAAATTTATGAGTCAAGATTATAGCCTGAAACGCACTTTCGACAATAGCATCAACGGGACATGCCTCCTGGCAGAAGCCGCAGTAGATGCACTTGGTCATGTCAATGTCTACGGGAGATGTTAAGGGCGCTGTGATGTCTTGGAGGCGGATATACGACGAACCGTATTTAGTTGTCTTCCTCGATCCATCTTGACGAGCTTCGCTCTCAATCGTGATGGCCTGGGCGGGGCAAATGGCTTCGCAAAGCTTGCAAGCTATAAGGAATACATGTGAGAGTACTATGCACGTAATGTAACGGATGACTAACCAATGCAGCGTTCCTCTCCGCTGGGGTAACGGCGCAAGGCATGTTCGCCACGGAAACGAGGAGATAAAGGGCCCTTCTCGAATGGATACATGATGGTATAAGGCGGACGGAAGAAGTTCTCCAATACGATCCACATTCCTAGGCTCAATCAGCAAACGAAAAAGTTTACATGAAACGAACGGAATACCTCGGATGATCTCAGTAAAGAAGAAAATGTGGACAGCCTTATCAATTGCACTCGGACCGTTCTTGTATGGGTTAACTTCAAGACCCTGAACGTCGTATTGAGGTCCTGGGGAGTGGTTGTGGCGCCCATGTCTCTCGTTGAGATTGCTCTGAAGGCCCATGCCTTGGGTGTGTTGGGCATGAGAGCACGAAGAGCTAGATAACAGACGGCGAGGAATGGTTGCAGTTGTAGGTGACTGGCGGGTAGCCGCCACGAGGATGCGGGGTTGAAGCCCGACAATTCGTGCGAAAGACATGGAGGAGAGCGTCGAGGATACCAGCACCGACGAGTTGGAGTTGAGTGGAACGGATCGGCAAGGTCACGCGTGACAGGTTACTCTGGCCAATCATGTCACGCGGAACTCAAACTCTCATCCAAATCTAATGGCTTCCTCATCGTCCAGCAAGGCAAAAGCAAAGGCGCCATCTTTGACAGCGCAGGGTAAGTCCTGATGATCGCGAAAAAAATCCTGGCTCTCATGGAGCTTGTCTAGCCAGAGATCCAACAGAACTTCATCCGGATGCAAAATGAGCTCCAGGCTCTTGCAGGCAAAATAGGCGAGCTCGAGCAAGAGGCAGACGAGCATACGTATGCGGCTATATCCTCTGGCGATATCCGGCCATTAACCATGTGTGAACACTAGACTTGTGCTCAATACCCTGAATGAAGCACTCGCAGAGGAGCCAGACCGCAAGTGCTTTCGCCTGATTGGCGGTGTACTTGTTGAGCGTACTGTAAAGGATGTCGTCCCTGCGCTGCAAACTAATCGTGATGGGGTGAGTTGTTGCGTATATTCACAGGCTACTCTGGTCATTACGATTGCACGCAGATTCGCAAAGCAGTCAATGGTCTCGCTGAGCAATACAAAACGAAGGAGCAGGAGCTGGATAGTTTCAAGCGTGATTATGGAATACGTCCAATCTAAACTAGCTTCATCTGTTTCTCCAACCTCCTTTATTCGCAATTGCTTCTCGTCAGCTAGAAAGGCCCTCATGAGCTTGTCTTCTTTCGGAATGACTAAGGTTTGGGGCAGGAACGACTAGACTTCAAGCTTCAGGCTTCGAACTTCATGCATGATGCTCCTTTCTAAAGCGTCTCCACTTCTTACCGCGTGCATTCTGCGGCTCTGTCCTTGTTAATGGAATGACTGCCTTGTGCTCGATAGATTTATTTATGATAGCACTGCTATCATCCATGACATAATGACTATGACATAACTCGATCGATTTGACCACGTGACTGCCATCACTCAGTGTCGCTGATCCCAAGGGCCGAAGTAAATCAGGTCCCATACTCGCTTGTATTTACGGGTCTCAGAAATTCAAAAGCCAGGAATTGTTCACGAATTTGCTGAATTTCTCTGAATGACCGACTCAACATATTTCATTCTGGTGTAGATGAACAGAACTTTACCAGCTGAAGCAGTAGGTTCACTATTGCAAAGAGACATCTTTTCCTGAACAAAACCCGTGATTGCGGTTGTATTGCCAAGGATACCGCAGGATCAAATTCTCAACGCTGTTCTTCCAAATACGCACTCCCACATGGGGCACACCCGACCTGATCATGTGCGAAATTCACAAGTTCCAGGCAAACTACAATTCAACTTTTTCTCCTCCTCTTCCCACCACCTTCCCCCTCCATATCTTCGTGCAAATATCCAGGCTACCAAGCCTCCAGTCGCTCCTTCACAGTACCAATACCTGCGCACACTACCCGGTTTCAAAGAAACTCTAGAGAAATGATCTCAATTCTCGCCTTTCCCTTCTTTTTCCTCCTTGGCGCCCTCCTCCACCCAGCCAGCGCATTCGGGGCACCCTCCTCACACCACAACCTCATGTCCAACCGTGGCCCGCACCACCTCAGCGATCCCACAGCCCTTCGCCGCTCCTCCGCCCAAATCTCTGCCTTTCTCCAAGCGCACAACTCCGTCCGCGCAGAGCATCACGCCGAACCTCTCACCTGGTCCGTCTCTCTCGCACAAATGGCCGAACAATGGGCCGATGCGTGCAACTTTAAACACACGAACGGCGTATTGAGTGATACGCCATATGGAGAGAACATTGTTGCTGCCACTGGTGATTTCCCCGTCGAAGCTGCCGTATCCACCTTTGTGCAAGATGCTGGTGAGTAGTTAATTAACCCCCTAGTTTGTGCTAGCGTGTATAGTTTAAATGCAGGGACTGTCGTTCCTGGTGCCCCTTTTTCTCTCTATTTTTAGTTTCTTTCTTGTCGCTGTTGGGTGCTCCAACAAACCCTGATTACTGACGTACAACTTTGATAGATCAATTCAACCCACTCAAGCCGACCTATAGCCACTTCACTCAGGTCGTCTGGAAATCTACAACCGAGCTTGGATGCGCCATGGCCCGATGCAACGGCATCTTTGACCCCTCCTTGGGTCCAGCCACTTTGTACGTATGTCTGTACAATCCTGCTGGAAATATTATCGGAGAGCTTGTGTGAGTTTCCCCCCACTTCCCTCCTCAAGCCGTCACAACTGAGGTATTCTCGCAGCGAAAACGTTCAAGTGTGATGCGACGTTACCCAAATCCTATCTTTTCGCTCTTGCGCCTAGTGCGCAACACCTTGTTTATATGTTGTAACCCGACTCACCCGCCTCGCTGGCATTGCAACTCCACCAGCTGGATCATCCGTCCCCAGTGGACCCCTCTACCTCTACGCCCTTTCATTCGCACACATTTCCCATTTATTCTGTTCGTACATCCCTTGGATGTTTTGACGCTCGGTGCGACATTACATCTTTTGTTCGATCAACTTGACATCAAATAATATCTTGACACATATCATCATAAACTAATGATCCGGAAGATCGTAGGTATCACTCGCGAAGAATACAACCTACAAAGAAAGACTCTACAGCGTGGAGAATGAGAGAACCTGAACGAAACACCAGGTATCCAGCAGGTATCCTTCCCAGCCATTCTAATAACGTTCTCCTCCTCCTTGGCAACTTTGGTTGCTGTTCTCATGCACCATCCTTGTTTCCTGCCTTTGCCGCCTACAATATTCTTCAAGTATGATCTGCGAACTGCGCCGGAGCGTGCAAACGTGGCGAAAGGTTGGGCCTCTGACCCATAAATGATGATACTTGCGGACACACTAGTGACTGCATGGAGCTTCTCGTCTCGCACGACATCGTAGGTCTAGGAGATGCCTACGTAGTGCGTGTGGAGAGAAATAAACGTCTACATTTCGCACCCAAAAAGAGGTATCACTCTCCCTATCAGCCCACGCCGGAAAATTCAGGCTCTGGAATTGGCTGGTCGTCACGCCCGGATTAAACGTCCCCCGTTTGCCATATCCAGATGCCAAAACTCGCAAGATCAACCATACTCCTCTGCAACCTTTCCTGTGTGATCGTCGGATTCGCCATATGCTCGTTTAGCTGCCGTTTGGGAGCTGAATGAAACTGAATCTGAGGATCAAAGAACCCTTGCTGGACAGTACCCAGAGAGCCCAATGGGCGACGTCGCATCATGAGCCTGAAACAGCAGCAGAGAATTCATACCGGTAGTAGCGGCGTCGCTCGCATACAATTGAGGTCCGTGATTGATCACCGTAGGATTTTGAAAATCAGTCAAATACCCCCAGTGGCTCCAGGCAGCGCGGTACCGTTGACGTCAGTTGCTTCGGGGGCGATCTTGAAATGGATTCATCATAAAGCCGTCATCGGAAAAATCAAATGACTGCGCATATGCATTCCCCGAGGCCGTATTAGCACCGAGTCTTGAAACTTGAGGTGTCCCTTTCACCTGTGACGAAGTGGTAATAACAGTGGCAGTGGCAGCAGCAGCCAGTGTTGAAGTCGGAGCCTGAGCCTCGCCGTACATCTTGACCATCTCGGATCGGGGGCGGAACATACTCCCCCTCGGGTCAAGGTCCTCGCCGGCGTCAAGCATAAGGTCTTCGTGTTCCCTACCTGTCCAAACATTGGCGGCAATAGCACAGCACCAGCTTCTAGTTACATCTTGCGCGGTGAAGCAACTTCTTGCACTCTCCGTGGTGGCTTCTGATCTTCGTTGTTATTGACAACAGAAAGCTGCGGATGCTTAAGGCTGAACATAAAGCGCTTGTCATCGCTTCCCGTGTCTTTAACAAGTTCGAGCATTTGACGAAGTGGAGTTGGAGCAGTGACCTTTCCGCGCGCATTCGGGACGGCGCCTTTGGTAAGCCCTTGCGTGACGATGATCTCATGACAAGTGACGGTACAGGCAGCAGAAGGGTGGTGCCGTCCATCTGCGGTGGCTTCTGGAAGACCGCTTCAGGAGGTTGAGTGGGGCAGTTCACGGTTACTCATGGATCCTTATCTTGACTTTGAGCCGGGGTTTGACAGGTGCCGTTGTGGTTACCAACAACTGATCGAGAACGAAATTCTGTTCCTTGGGTTGCACAACGAAGGAGCCGACCCGAGTTAAAGACCCAGATCTTGGTGATATGTTGGACCCAATGCAGTTCGCGAGACTTACGCTCCTCTGTCTGCCGGAGGTTGGATGACGAGCTAGGGTTTTTGACCTTCGTCGATAACAACCTTCCGATCACCTTGGAGTAGTGAAGATGCAGCGTCCACATGTCCACCAGCCGAAGTCATTGGAGGGTGTATTGGTCTTTGAATGTCGCCCGTTCTGAGTTGAATCACTCCTGAGAGTTACTCCATTTCGTGGAACGCGTACCTCTGGTGTTTTCTGGTCATTAAATCCCCTCTTCATTGCTTCACTGACAACCAGAGTCCTAGCTATCTGTATAGCTGAAGACAGGGGTACCTTCTCAAAGCTTGCATGCTCATCTGCACCCTCCCTAACTTCCTAATCCAAAAAACGGAATCCATCAGAAAGGCGTTGCACGAAGGCATAGCAATATAGTCTCGTTCAAGATCAGATTCCAGAGACTTCATAGCCGATGCCGAAGCAACGACCCAGCTGCTGACTTTTTGACGGTTGGCCGCTACTTTCCGTCGTTCTTCAGCAGGAACAAGTTGGAGTGGTGGCATCGGCTGGATGGATTCCTCGAATCCCGGCATCTCTAGGGCTGCGCTCGTCGCAGGCTTTGGTTTCCTCGAGGATCTGGAGATGCGTTAAGGGCTGTTGCTCTGGATCTTCTTTCCTTTCCTTTGTCGACGACGGACCCGCTCTCGTGGAGACTCCCCGGATCTTGACGTTCGAGCAGGTTCTAAGGCCGGGGTTACGGCCCAGTTGGGCATGTTTAGAGCATGGCTGCGGCCAATGGCTTCACAGGACAATATCGGATTAGATAAAACTGGGGCAGCATCGCCCTCAACAGGCGCCTTCGTTCAGTTGGGCCGGTCCGAGGTGTGTCCAGGACCTCGTTCTTCAATCTTTTGAGTAGACCGATGAAGAATAACTGGAAGCCAGTAGAGCTTCTGTTGCCAGTTTTGGGTGCCGTGTCGCGGTCTGTGGAGTGGCGGTCAGTATGCCTTCGTCACAATAGAACTGAACGTGCATTTGCGGTATCAGCATAGGTTCTAGTCTCGGGGATAACTCGAATAAGCTTCTGCAAATTAGCTTTCGGGGTGACAATCTGCTGCTCCTGAGTGGACAACAACGTTTGAGCGTGTTAAATCGTGGAGTGTGGGGAAGGAGGTAGGACGTCATTAAAGGCCGAACTGAGCTTCAAGTCGCCAGCTGCTGTTTGAACGAAGTCGATTTCGTCTCCACGGTGGAGACTTGGATACCAACGGAAAGATGCGTTATGAGCTCTGCAAAAGGAGATGCACACTCTAATTCCAAAGTGGGTTCCGATGGCTCGCTGCCGCTAAAATCACTCTTGGAGTCAGTTGTACAGGGTACACGAGCTAGGGCTGCTTGATCCTCAGATAGGGTTTGAACCTCCTGACATTCAATGCCAGCATCCTGAACATGAGGTAAGGTTAGCAAAGAATTTGGCTGGAGGGGTCTAGGTTCCGCGACGCCGACAGACTTAGGGACAATCAAACCTAGACCACAAGTCTCAGAGTACTAGGCCCTGGAACGATAAGTTCCGCCTTTTCGTCGGCTGGGAAAGCGGGTAAGGGTATGGTGTCAAGGTAGGGAGTAGGTGGGGCAACATGAAGCCATCTTCAGAGGAACTGGTTCTAGGAAAAGGTGTAAGGTGTATTGTTCTTCCCGTTATCCGGACCGCACGCTTGAGTCTTTTGGGGCCGCAGCACCTCGTTGTGATATTCCACCGCCATTCTTTGTTGATATCGGCCTGTTTACTCCTGCATCGTCGACATTTGCAAGCGCGAACGGCCTCAAAATGCAGGGGACAAGACCGCAGCAGCTTGATGCTCATCAGCTTTGAGGACAAAAGAGGACGAAGGCGTGCGACTAGGGGCAAGAGGACTTCGACATTTTGTTGTAAGGTCACGCTGGGAATGTTGGAAGCTAGAGGCGGAGGCGATTTTCCAGAATTTGCTCCGTTATCGCAGTAGCACAATCCGGTGACACAATGCGTGGGGGGTCAGGAACACAAGGGGACCGGACAACCATGCGCGGGGAAGCTTGTTTTTGAAGGACGGAAGAGAGGTTTCACTTGGAATGTCTTCTTCGATCTATGCGAAAATATTTGAGATGAGTGGAACAGGATATGTGAGTATATGCGTACATTTAACAGAGCATTGTACTCGTCGAGTTCTTCAGTCATCTCCAAGGAATGAGTATATGCGTACATTTAACAGAGCATTGTCCTCGTCGAGTTCTTCAGTCATCTCCAAGGAATGAATTTCATACGTAGCCGGCCTTGGGGCCACGACAGGTGAAGTTGGGATGGTCGGTGACGCGAGAAGTTCCATGTTCTCCGTAACCTCGAAGATTTCGGGAATAATAGAGTCGGAGAGGGGCAAAGACGTGTTTTCATTGCCTTCACTTATATTTTCAGCTTTTATGTGCCGAGGGGACTTGGTCTGGAAGATTTCGGAGCCCTGCAGTAGATTTTCAGCTTCTTTGACCACGAGTATAGGAGTCAGCTGGCAAATCGCGACTGGTGGACTTTGCTTTTTCTTAATACCTGTACATGGGCGAGTTTGTGGACTTACTCGTCTAGATTGTGGTATAGGTTCCAGGACAGGAGGAGGGCAACGTGGCTCGATGCCCGGAAATAGAACCTTACAGAGACGCCAAGGTCTCTCACAGACGTATCGCTTCGATTGCTCGAGCTTTGCTTTTGTCCTGGCGGTCATGCATTTAACCTGCACCCCGATGCCGACAAATAGTAGGTATACGTACAGTCCCTGGATCGAATTGTCCATCGGGGTTCAGCACAACTTTACGAGGGACCGGTCCGCTTGGGTGTTGCGCATTTTCTTCGTCAACATTCCCCATCGCGAATGAATGAAGTAGAGCGTAGGGAAAGGTGGTTTGGGCGATAGTCAGAGGGAAAGAAGGAATGCGGGCAAGAGAGTCCCGCCGCCATGGACGGTTGAATGGCAAGATAGCTCGAAGCAAGGTGAATGAAGGGTTGTTGCACCAGCTACGACAGCGAATGTTTCAGTAGTGCCAGGTACTACCACCTACACATGAATGGTTGACGGCGCCCAGCCGGACGTCTAGACTTGGCTCGTTTTGCAACTCTGAGCTATTCAAAATAACGCCATGCCTGCGATCAAGTGAAGTACACAGGCAGACAGCAGTCCCAGAAGTTCCCAAAAATTTAGTCACCAGGCGTTGCTTGTTAGAGCTCGACCTGAATATTTAGAATACAGTTTCCTGCGTGAAAGGATACACCCGTGTATGTATCCAACCGCAGAACGAGTGCATCGTGAGTTGAGGGGAGGCAACGGTGAGTATTCTGTGAGTCGCCATGGAGGAAGGTGAATTACCTGACCAGACTACTTCCGTTTCTGGGAGGGAAACTGTCACTTCGCCATCAATCAACCTTTGATTCTTTGCTTGTGTGGCACTACTATTGATGTTCTTGTCCGTAACATCCTCCTCTTCCTCCCATTACCTCCAAGGCTGCGCCTTGTAGTTACCTTTTACTCTTAACTCCCACCTCTAACAAACTACTAATGCCGCCGCAACCGGAGCCGACTCTCATATTCGACAATTTCGACATTGACTTGGTAGTCAAAGTTCTGGCGCACACTGCTTTCAGTAAGATGCTACGTCAGCTAAGGCTATGACCCTTCGGCTACTAATGAAGGTTCCTTGTTCACTAGGTCCATTCTTTACGTTTTTTATTCCTGTTTTCTACTTCTTTCAGGGGGCCAAGATAACCGATGGCGTTGTGATGTATTCTGCTATTTATTATGCGGTTGTTTCTGCGTTTTGTCAGTCCAGCACTCATTTTCTTGCATTTTGGTAAAAGCTCATCCTACGGGATTCTACTAGGGTTCATCAAATGGATTTCAAAGTTATACAGGAACCAAGGAAACCTAATATTTGCTCCTGAACCAATGGACTGGGGCGAGCAAATCGTTGTTGTAACAGGGGGTGCGTGCCAACAGCATTGTGTGGAGACGCAACGCTAGATTTGATGTAGGATCATCCGGTATTGGAGAACTGCTTGCCAATACTCTTGCTGTTCGAAATGTTACTGTCGTCGTCCTCGATGTGAAGCCTATCCAGACCGAGAATTGTGCGTGTGTTGCTCGTATCCACCACCAATTCCGAGCTCAAGGCTACAAACATAGATAATATCACGTATTACAAGTGCGACGTGTCCCAATGGTCGGAGGTTGAAGCTGTTGCTAAACGTATTAAGGAAGAGGTTCGTAGCATTCTCGTGCTCATGAACCTCAAAAATTGATCCTCATCTTAGATAGGGGAGCCTACTATCCTTATAAACAATGCGGGCGTTATCCAGGGGAAGCTGATCCTTGATTTAAGTGAGAAGGACGTCCAACAGTAAGGTTTGATCCTTGTTTCATGTATAATCGCTCATGCGAAGCCTCCTGTTAGGACCTTCGGCGTCAACACTCTGGCTCATTGGTGGACCATTAAGGCATTCCTTCCTGATATGCTCAAGAGGAAATCAGGACACATTGTGAGTCAACGATGGGGAGGCACCCCATCGAAACCCGGGATCTAATCAGCATTGTTCCCCAGGTGACTGTTGCCTCCGTTATGGGGATCTTAGGCGCTCCCAGAATGAGTATGTTGTATGAACGCCGTGCCCGTCAATTGTGTCTCATTTCAATTATTGTAGCCGACTACAATGCTTCCAAAGCCGCCGTGATTTCGTTAAGTGAAACTCTTCGCTTTGAACTCGATAATCAGTGCGTGACAGACAATGTGGTGCCCAACTGCACGCTCACACCTAATCATCCCTAGTTACAAGGTCCCTGGAATTCGTACAACGGTTGTGTGTCCAGGACACATTTTGACTCCACTCTTCTCGACGCTCTGTGTCCCACAAAGCCGGCTTTACCAATTCTTCTTCCCGTCCATCCAGCCAATTGACGTGGTCAAGCCCATCATCGCTGCGCTTGATGAACAACAGTCCGAAACGATTATGGTTCCGTTCTACACGCAATTGGTCCCCTTCCTAAAGTTATTGCCGAGTTTCATGATTGATTTAGCACAATACGTGAGCACACTTCTAGGCCGTTTTACGCGGGCTCGTCTCAGGCCTCTTTATATAGGTTGCGTCAGCCACCCATGCAATGTCAAACTTTACGAAGATCAGTGGACGGCGCGAGGATGAAAGACCTATACAGACACCGGCTTCAAAGAAGGACTAAGAAAAGTCTCGGAGTCAAGAAGGACTTGGGAAGGCCAATATAATTGAGTATACTACATGATGTATTAGCCGAACTGCAAGTCGCCTCGGAGGCTCGGGGTATCCGTTAGTGAACAATGACGGCCGCTAGTTCTTGGAGTTTGTACCCATGGGGTCGCATTTGTACCATGGAGCACGACCCATAAGTGCACGGTATTTTGGTATTTTGAGCTACTTTAGTCGTTGTGCGAGAATAGTGAGACCTTAGACCACTGTGGATATTACTAAAGAAGAAGTTTCACAATTGACATCGACTGTGGCCGAAAAGAGGATGGCGCCTAGCCGGGTCCGCCGACAAAAGGTGTAATGCCACAACACTGTCTATATATTTCTCGCCTGTCAAGCGAAGTATAGCGTGCCCTTCACTCTCACCCGCTGGCTTGCCATCCACTGGCTTTACCTCAGCCTTTCGTTCCGTTCCTCGCCATAGCCGCCCGCGGCTCTTCGTATTTGTGCTTAGTCCACTTCATCTCAAAATGCTATTGCAGCAATTCAAGACATGGTCGGATATAAGGACCCTCCGTTCTCGTTTTTGCATTAGCCGTGCATCTATAGGGTCGCTGTCGTCGAGTATGCTGTTTGACACGCCCGGGCCCATCGTTGAAGAATGCAACCACACCGCGGAAAGTGACGCAAATGCCGTCACGTGCTCTGACGCGACGACGATACGCGCGATGCCATCGTTGCTACCTCGCTCTATCACCGCCAGTACCATCGTTGAAGGTTTAAATGACAGCCCACGGGGCTCAAAACCTCCCGAAGTACGCAATCTGCCACAGGTGTGCATACATCCATCCTTATCGTGCGCGACAGCGCTTGATCAACGCATTTATATTGACACCACCTCTACGTCTTACTCTAGCTCGATCCGCAAAAACGCGCAAAACCCCAGCTCTTGCGCACCGCCAGCAATGTCAGCGCTATAATGAGGACACTCAACTGTCACGCCACTGTCCACATCGCAGTCGCCTCATGTCTGCCGCACCAAGGCATGTGGCTGCCATGCGAGCTAGCCGAGCGAGTTGAAATACCGGCGAGGGCGTTTCTAGAAGCTAACGAGGACGTCTACCATAACCCTGATGACATGGTAAGTGATTTACTGTATCCTGTCCTGCCATCTGCTGATTGGACCCACTCCCACTCCCCATATAGCTTGGTAGTGTTTCCAACACACCGGACGCAGCACAAAGGTTGAAGGATCCTAGTTGGGTGGAAGAGCGTGATAAGGTTTGTCCGTGCATGTCCACCGCAGTGCATAACATCTTAAATCGCTTTCTTTGTAGGATATTCTGCGAGAATACTTCTTAAACCCGACCAACATCGTCCTGCATTCGGATTGCCCGCACATTGCGCCGCATATAGTCATCACACCAGCTGAGGAAACTCCTGATGACTTCTACACGCCATGGAACAATCGCACTCTCCCTCAATGGCCCAGTTTCTTAATGGTTCCCCCTTATGATTTGTCCACCGGACGATTACATCCCTCAACCTATTCTCCGTTGCCTCAAGACCTTGATCCCTTTAACGATGGTGCCCGAGTTGACGAGAGCTCTCGGGGCAAAAATAACACTGTGGTTCCTCCTGAACCCCCAAAACCTGTTTTCTGTCATTCACGGTTTAGCTCATTTGTAAGCTTCGTTCCCGCTTTGTGAGCTCTAGTTGATGGTGGATTTAGGTCGAGAGAACTGCCAACGAGCGTCTTATATTGTATCATGTGGTGAAGGCGCTCCAAAAACACCAGTGCAAGGCGGCGGTAAGTTACCTTCACTCATTCATCCGGCACTTGTTGAATATCCTCATGAAGGCATATGCGGCAAGTGCGCGTGCTAGAACACTTCGTCAGCGTTATGAAACGCGAGACTTTGCCTCCATCGAACAGCCGTTCGTGTGGACTGACCCAGCAGAGGTATGGCGCCCTTCTCACACTAATTACTTGGCAGCTGATATTCTATCAATCTAGCCTTTGCTCCTGAGTTCCAAACATATGCTTGGTGCCACAGTCCTCGAATCATCCTCCCCATTCACTGCCCCCCACATTATCATCAACAGTCCGCCCCCTCAAAATCCATGGATCCCGTGGCATAATGCAGTTAACGATCCTCAAGATGGGCGCTATCTTGTCGTACCTTCCCCCCGAGTTAACTTTGTCAATACCGATAATGAAGAGCCGCAATCCCGATGGACGTCGTCTTCCGCTGCTTCCTCGAGGTTTTTCATCCCATCTGATGAGGAAGAAGATGACGCCACTAGAGACGACTTTGATTACGGGGACGAAGACGATCTGGACGTGGATCATTCTGAGAGTCCACCTCCTTCCCGACCTGGGTCCCCAGGACCGGAGACTCCGACGGACGATTCCTTGTCTATGCACAGTTTTTTCAGTGCGCGACGACCGAGTTTTGTTATTGATGAGGATGATGAAGATGACCGGGCTTTGGCTCTCGCTATCGCCAAAACCGCGGTGAAAGAATACTATCATGCCACTTCGCTTCGCGTCACTTTGCCAGTGATTGAAGAAGAGGTTCCGCTCGATGCGGAGAGATTTTTGCCTGTGTCCTCGATGCAGGTGGTGATGAATGAGGATGAGGATGAGGACTTACCTCCCCTGGACGATTGGTACACGGGGACATCTTCCCAGACACTGGCACCCACCGTCGCTGTTGTTTAATCGTCAGTACCCTTGACCGATCCGTTGCTTCTCCTTGTCCCCTTTTCTTCATTCTCCCCACCTTCGATTGATTTGTTGCACCTGGGTGAGGGACTCGATCCTCTTGTCCCCCTACATTCCTCCATATATCCCCCATCCCTTACTTCCTACGATCCGCTTCATAATCTCCACCCCCTGGCATGAAGGCCTTCCCTCCTACGACGATACCTTACATCGAGGCTCCCTTACCATTCCCATACACGCTACCTAATTTCCTCCATCCCGGTACATCCCCTCCTCCATCATCGACTAACATCGTTCCTTCCTCATTGTGTATACTAGCCACTTTTTCTCCGTCATCTCATCCAGATCATTTCACTAGCATTCCCCCTCTTGTTGGAATTTCGGTTTTGGTGCATTCGTCAACTGTAGCCATTCGTTTCCGCATTTTTTTTTTCGTTTGTACCCCATCATTCTACTTCAACTGGGGCCGTTGTTATTTTTTGGGACTGGTTGGTTCGTGCGCATTGTACAATATGCATACACTACCGGAACAATTGATTTGTTCGCAGGTTTATCATCCTTGAGAAATCTTTCAGAGTTGCATCTGGACCCCGTTGGAGTCGTATGCCAAATGTTCTGCTGATTACAATCCCCCGTGATTACTTTTATGTCGGGAGTATAATGCCGTATAATGTTGCCGGCCGATATGCCATCTACACATTCTCGTCTATCTCGAATTCAAAACAGGAGGGAGTAATGGAAGCCGATGCATGACGTACAGAAAGAACGATTGATTAACTAACAGGGATGAGAAACCACCGAACACTCGAGTCCCCAAGTGGAATTCAAGTATTCGGGGGATACACAACCGAAGCGACCGAAGAGAGCGCACTAATGTGAAACAGATGACCAAGAAAAATCACACTACGGTATGATAAAAAGTCCTGAGTGGATGGAACGGCGATGGTTATGATATACGTATACATACATACACTGGCAAGTACAGGGAGATGTACACACTACTGAGTTACATACAGAAAATGCGAGCAGAAGCAAGATAGAAGTCTGTGGGGACTGGGGGGATGACAAAGAGGGGAAAAAAAAAAGAGAGGTGTGTGTAAGACATGACATGAACATAACTTAACTGTGTTATGCGGGATGGAACGAGGATGGCGGTGCATGGATATGTAGAAGCAGTGTGACGGAATGGCATGAGAGGATAGATAGTCAGGGAACCAGGAAACTCGAAGAGATTTTTCAAATTGATTCAGAAGAGGGAAGAAGGAAGGGTAATGTTCGGATTTTGCGGCGAGCAAGCCGCAAGAGACAGGCGCAATTGAGGGGGTACCATGCTATGATACCTCTTGGTTAAGAAGGGAGAGGGTGGAGTGGAAATAGAAAGAATAGGATAGAATGGTGTCGCGTTGGCGGAGATACGCCAAATTCCTGGTACTATCTGTACGTGTCGACCCTGGAAGGCTTCGGAAGACCGTAGAGGGAAGTGAAGACGCGGGAAGGCGAAGACGGAGGCTCGGGTAGGTCTGGCCTGGCGAATGAAGCAGTGGGACAGCAGCAACGTGGAGGGGAAGAGAAGAGAAGGGGGGCAGAGGAGGTACCCTACATGCCACTTTTGTCATGATGACCGAAGTGACTTTTGGGGGTTGAAAGTTGGAGCTCGGGCAAGGGGGAAAAACTCCGAAGCATGGCGAACAGGACGATGGATTCCAGGCTTCTTTCGTGGAGGACTGGATAGCAAAAAGTCGAGCCAGTGATGCAAGAAGGAAGGAGATGCGGCAGAGATTTTATTGGAACAGGGAGGATGTTCCTGACTGCTTCAACTTTTGATAAAGGCGTTTAGCACCCGCGAAGCAACGTTTGTGCTCTTATAGCATGCTTTTTGTTCACCTTCACGTTGACATGTTAATGATTGCCACGAAAAAAGAGAGAACGAGTAGGTGTACTTACGAGGAGGTTCGCAGTTTTAAAGGTGGAGCTGTACATATGGTTGACACCATTTTCTCCCAATACCCTCGAGAATCTATTCACCAGGCCGAATTTATCTGTTGTAGCAACGCATACATTCAGCTTCCGGACGCATACACCAAGGACAAAATACACTCACCCAACCCAAACCTCTTCAGATCGATCTGCAAGCACTTCAGGTCCCCCATACTCATGTCACCTCCATCACCCCCCTCCTCGTTGCCTTCTTCGTCGTCACTCCCAAAGCCACATCCTTCATCCAAATCAGAATCCAAATCCAGATCCCTGCAACATACTAATAAATGCCGTTCTTCGGGGGGGAACAGTACAGCAAGGGTTTTGACGTCCGCAGTCAGCGATGATCCCTCCAGCGTCCGCGTGAAGCTGAAGAAAGGAATACGGAGTGAAGGCGGTGGTGATGACTCTTCCTCTTTCTCTTCCTCGTCATGTACTGAGGCCTTGGCACTACGGTCTCTGCCACTAAGGGTGGTGATAGTGGTGTCGATAGGAGAAAGGGTTGCACGTGCAGCACTCCGCGTTCGACTCCGCATTTCAGAAGAAGGCTCAGTATGAGGTGTAGACATCGCACTTATTTCTGAAGTCGAAATACTATGCGGAGAGTGCGAGAAGTACCCGTCATCGTCTGCATCATCACATCCATCCTCGTGCTTTGACGAAAATAAGATTGACTGTTCCCTCCCAAGGGAAGATGACAAGGGAGAGGGGGAGGATGAATGGATGAGTTCAGGAAAAGCAACGAGTTTGACAATTTTGAGACCCCAGTGGTCTACGCCGAATTCGTCGGAGAGACCGACACAGGCAAGATCTGGATTGAGGATGCGAACTTCACCGGAGGTGGGTGAGTGAGATTTTATACGCTCTCGGAAGCCGTCGCCGTGGGGTGTTGCGCAAGACGTGGGTGTAGATGAGTGTGTGGAGTTAAGGAGAGTAGAGTGGGACCTGGTGAGGACCGTTGGAGAGGAGACGTTGGACATGTAGTCGCCTGAGGCTGAGAGGGGCGATTCTGGAGACACGGCAGGCGAGTATGTCGAATTGGAGTTGTAAAGATCGAACCCTGCTTTCTCGAAAAGCGTCAGGGCTTCGTACAAGCGCGATTGCTTGACCTAGGTGATGTGAGTCGGAGATGAGGAATACTGGATAAAGGAACGCACAAAGATAAAGTCACTCAAGTAGGATGACTGATAGAGAATAGAGATACCAGCCGCAGCAAGAGGCGCAGAAAGCTCGTTGACGCGGGCACCCGAGTTATCTATAGGGAGAATAAGTGAGCGGGACGAGACAACTGTGGAGGTACTCGCCAAGCTGGTCGGTGTGTGAGTCGATCTGGAGGACACTCCATGGCTCATATGAGATCTCGACTGGGTTCTTGCGCTGACTGCGCTTGTCTTTTCCTGCAATGACTTCAAAGTCCTGGACATGCTCGTAATCTACGAACAGCGAGATCTCAATCTCGTTCGCAGTGACATTGAAAAAAGTGGGAGAGGGATGAAGGATGTGCCTGAGGACGGGATGAGATAAAGCTTGAAGTCTGGAGCGAGGGATATGGACGAGGGCGAGAGGGATGGGGAGGAGAGAGATGGTGACAGCGTCTGCCATGCAGAGGGGGATATGAGATGAGTCGTTTTTGGTCATCATTCTACATTTATATCATTTCTATCAATTCCGCGTTCCGTCCTTTCCACGGTCCGAATTCCCGCTCCCTGTCTTATCTAGGGAGACGATAAGGGAGACGAATTGCAGGGCTCCTATCACCCTTACACTCCAGACTCGATCAAAGTCTCTCCCTCTCCTTTCTAATTATATCACACTCCATTTTCACTCCTCCAGCCCTCTCCCTCCGCTAAAAATACTGAGATCCTGCTTTAATTTTCTTTTCTCCGTTATTGCCGCCGGCATTCAATATTCATTCAATATTCGACCCTCGTTCATTTCAGAACGGAATAGCTCCCTTGCCAAACACCATTGGGCTATTGGGTGTCAGAAGAGACATGATGCACCCGATTTCGCGCAACCCGCCAAACCATTCTGCCTCATGTTCCCAAGGTGTTGCTTCCTACCCAGGCCCTTCATGGCCATGTACTCGCTTAATTCGTCGAATCTGTCGTCCTGAAAATAGAACCCCCATCTCCTATCGCAGGAGCAGACATGGCTCAGACTCAGGCTCTGCGCTTGATTCGTATCAGGGCAACAATGCCAAACCCGAAGCGGTGTTAATTCTAGCGTAATTCATCTCCCTCACGGAAGCTCTGATCCTGCACGTCCTGGAAGAGTCTTGCCGTGCCTCGCCTCCCCTGGCACCCCATGTCGATGGGACTCGACCTGTATCTCCCATTGCTCTCTCTCTCGCACTTCTAACTTAGGGTATGGTATTTCGAAAACAACAACTAAAAATGCGAATTTTATGATGTACCTCAGAGAACCGCTGGAAAACCCATTATCTACGTGGGAGGACCTCGAGAGGTCTCGAGCGTATCTTGTGACAAGCACCGGGCTACTGACCGCCACCAATCGAGGTTTCCTCGCTTCTCAGAGTTTACACTTTCCGAAGGGGTCCGTTTGACCATCGACAACACGTAACCTCAAGTTCTGGAAGCAGCCACATTCCTGGTCTGCCGGTGATGTCGTGTCCAACACCTGTCATCCCGTCTGAGCAAAGAGAAATCAGGGTTCCCTATTCCGACTATGCATGACGGAACTCGGGTTCATACAAAGCTCGATTGCTTCAAAACGACTTTCCGAGGCACCTTGTGGCATCTGTTGATCAACGAAGAATTCAATCCTTTCGTCATAGCATTTGTGTAATATCGGGTCTTTTAGATCTTAGCCCTGACCCTTGTCACCCTGAGCGTTTCCTAAATGTACCGCACGAAATCTGTGATATCATCCCGTCATCATTCCGCTATGGTTCACGGGCTGTTCGCTGCTGTTTAGCAAACAACTAGACCGACTCGCTCAAACGGAACGTTTGAATAGCCATCATTCCAACAAACCTATGGTTCTGGGAGCTGTTGAATACCTGGTGGCGGGGGCTGGTGGCTCACGTCCGGAGTAGGGCATAAAATCCCCAAGCGATCCGTATACACGGCTCGCCTGACCTTTCGACGTAAATGCCAGTATCCGCGTATCGCGCTGATCCCATGAACGAGTTCTAGATCACCAAATCTGTACGGCACAGTGGCGCCACTGAGTACTGAGCGCTTCAGCACGAACCACCAAAGTAGTGAGTGGACTGTCACGTCCTACGAGCCCCCCACTCCTCTCCTCCGGCCACTTCGTCACTAGATAGCTATCATTCAACTTCGAGTTAGACACGAGTCACTAACCACTAGACAGCAGATCCATACTGCTCTCTTTCCAACCTTCTCAATACCCCTCCCCACTGACCGGCTTCCTTAACCTCAACCACGGCGTTCTATTCATATCGCGCGACCCCAGTTCAATGATAACGTGAAGTTTGATTCCCAACAATGGCATAGCTACCAGCGACATCACCACAAGAAGAACGAGAAATCGAAGCGTTCCTCACTTCTTGAGTTCTTTACTGATAAGCAAATACCACATAGGCAATATAACACCACCACTCACTCTGTGCGATGCACTATCAATCTACCCAGAATTACGCTGCTCATTCGTGTTTCTCACAGACCGTTATCACAAAATACGGTGGCATTGTTCTTATGTGCGCACCTTATGGTAAAATACTATATCGTCGATAGGATTGAAATGATTGACCATCACTTGGTTTTCCTATCACCGACCGGGCTCCCACCAAAAATCACCGATGGGAATCCGAAACCTAGGTCTGATATGCTTACCACAACGCCCAGCGCCGACGGAATCAATTATTAGATCTAGGGTGCGTCCGCATATACGTTGTCAGTGTGTTGTCTATGGAAGACAGGCGACAACAGCCAGAAACATCACCTCAACCGGCAAAGTGAGTTCGTAAACTATACGTGTTGTTGAAGGTATCACAAAGGCACAAACGAACTACACGTACATCTGATCACTTATCCATGGCCAGCAGCCAGCTCTCAAAGCCCTTCTCCGACAGATTTCCGACTTTCAGGAAGAGAACTGTTGGTGAGAGAGTAAGCGGGACACTGGTCTCGCGTAAGAAAAATAATGTATTTTATCAGGATGGCATGTAACCGTAAATCGTAGGGCTTGTCCGGTCTTTAGTAACAAGCGGATTACCCAACAGCTCGGGTGTTGGGGAGGACTATGGGACAAGCGCGGAAGTGGGATGAGTGTCACTTTGGTGGCTTTGGCGACTTCGCCCATGCCGTTGTACGCAACAAGGGCCCACCGCACTGGCGGAGGAAGATAGATGGAAGGCTTGCACGGATAAAATGTTATGCAGCTCCTTGTTGAAATTCTGCGTGACAGGCGATCCAGTGATCATCCCACTTGCTATACTTCTGGAGAGGCGAAATTCAAGAGCAAAGAACCAACATGAGTCCAACCGGCTGCGACGCACCTCTCCCGTCGTTTTATTTGTTTTCAGCCCTCCCCGGCACACCAACCCCATGCCCGTAAAACTAGAAACGGTAATAACAGCCGTCGCTACTTCCGGATCCGTCCAGCAGTGACGATGCCTCCAGGGAGGTATTCTTGTTGGTCGAAGGTCGGCTTTGCAATGTTTTCAAGTCCTTTCACTGCAAAACGAATACAACTCTTTACACCCCGACTTCCTTGCTCACATTGAATCTTTACTCTTGGCACAGCCCGTAGGTTATTCGTTCTCGGATTTCGGGGCCACTGACTCAAAACCTCGCAGGGGTCCACTGTTCGTGGAACGATATTCACCATCCAAAATTCCATCTCATAACCAGTTTTTCTTGCCGAGA
Source organism: Podaxis carcinomalis (assembly GCA_018524395.1). Taxonomy (NCBI): domain Eukaryota; kingdom Fungi; phylum Basidiomycota; class Agaricomycetes; order Agaricales; family Agaricaceae; genus Podaxis; species Podaxis carcinomalis. Next base: position 102,329 of record JAEUWJ010000451.1, read on the forward strand.
GTTGTCATTGATGTCAGTGTTGGACGAGGTTCTCGCGAAGTAAGGTTCCAGATAATTACATACCATCAAAAGCAGGGCCATCCTCGGCTGAATGTGAACGATATTAGACTTGATGAAAACGCACCGTATGTGTTCACTCCATCAGACCGGAAACCTAACGAGAACCAGTCATTCCAGACCCAAAGTAGGGATATGATGATGTATAAATGTACGTTGAATGGAACAGAGAAGTCGAATGGAAAGGTCTGTTTCACGAAGCAGGGTTCAGATTGCGGTCTTGCAACTTCTTCCGTTTCTTCTTGCGCGAAGCCCCTTGCTTATCGGTAGCATCGTTATTGACAACCTCATCGTTTTTGTTTGGACTCGGGCCTGGATTCGCGTCATCTCGGGCACGCTTCTTTGAAGATGCTGAAGGTGCAGATTCTGTTGTGGCGGCGGTTTCATAGGTCTCAGGTTTATCGGTCGTAGGTACCGGAGTTCCACCAGGAACCACAAGTCTAGGCTCGGAAAAAACAGCTCGGTACGTCTTGCGTGTTTCTGTTCATCGAAGTTGAGATGTCTCCAGCTCAAGTCGAGACATAGCGGGATGACTCACGTGCACGAAGAACTAGAGACTTAGCATTTGTTGTCGACATGGCGTGGGCAGCGTCTTGCGGCAAACCGAGCATGGTTACTCTGTGATAAACGGGTCGAGATATAGGCCAGAAGTCCGTGCGAAATCCACATACAAATTACCAATATCCCTCGGGGCGCGTAGATCACCATTCAAAGCAACACCACCGCTTAGCAAGAGGCCCTTTCCCTTTGTTACTCTCACAAGTTCTCGGGCGGCAGCCCACCAGTTCCGCTTCGCAGATGCTCCCGTTTCCGCGACTCCAGCCTGCATCATCACTGGGTCTTGCTCGCCTCCAACAGCACCAACATAGTTAATTTCAAAAACCGACCCGTTCTTTATCGCTGTCCGAACGAGAGTATGCTTCATGTGGAATGGGAGACGGGGAAGAGTAAGAGGTAATGCGATGACATGGGCCGTGAGGGGGGAAGGTTGGCTATGTGTCAAGCAGGCGAGTGAAAATGTAGCGTGTGTTGTTGGGACGAGGGCGATGATATCATATGTGTCGAACAAGGGTATACTGGCATTGATCTTTGGGAGATTGGTGAGAAGATGAGCGTAAGTAATGAGGATGCGTCGCACCAAGCCAAACCCTTTTTCGCTGTCCTCATCCAAGATGATATTCAATCTTTTGAGGTAAAGAATGCCGTCTCGCTTTCGGAGTAAAGGAAGTAGGTTGTCTAGGATGTTGATATGAGTTTTTTCAACGCGTTTATGGACTGTATGCGCGAGCCCAATAACGGTATATCCTACTAAAGTCCGTTAGATTGGTTAGATGAGATGGAAATCTAGAACGTACAATGCACGAGAAGATCGATGCGTGTCTCGATGTTCTCCAGTTGTGAAGGTGTGAAGGTCTCATCCTGTTTTGCCTTTCCTTTCTTGTTACCTTGGGCGGTAGGTAGTTGAGGGACGGAAACATTGAGGTCGAAATACATCCTGTCGATCCTTCGAAATGAAAGACGAAATGAAATTCGGCTCTATCATTCCTATTTGCCTATGCTTGCACAGGGCTCTTCCCAAACAGAGCCAAATGCTTTGCGATCCAATAAAGCTAAAGGGGCATTCGCTGGAGGACAGGAGAAAAAATGATATAAGGTGAGCGTACAGCGCGATTGCGCAGTGGACAAAAAGACGTGGATAAAGAGTAACCGACTACCGTGGTTGACAATGTCACGATAAATAACAGATCTTTAGCGAACTTTCTCCTTTGCCAGAGCAACAACATTCAGATGCGCTACTTTGCTGAGCTGCGAGGCCAACATATAGCCCGACATTGACTTATCACATAGAAGCTGGGGTGCTTTATTTTACAAATTCCCATCGTTCTCCGTTCGGTTCGACAGTCACATGAATTGGACCATGCAGTGTTGTTGCTCCCACAGACGGATACGCAGCAAATCCACCACTGAACCTGCTAAACTTGAAATCTCGGTCCTCGCACTAGCCCCATGCACCCAAGATTCTGGAAACAGCTCATTGCAACCTGCCCTCACAATCATTTCTCCTTGTTATCCTGGCTCACTGCCAGTCATGACGAGGAAAATGTTGATGTCATCACTGCCAATGAGAATATCCTCCTCAGGGCGACATTCAAATGGCAGTGGTGCCGCCATTCGGATAGTGAATCGGGTCGGATGCGTGCTCGACAGTGTTACTCCCATACGCGTTGAATTAAGATGCCGGTACCAATTTTGGTCGCGCAACGGAGCGGATACAGAACCTTTAAAACAAAAAGTATTGACAGGCGAATCAATGTCCCGCGAATAGTTACCCTCGCCCATTGATGTTATCTGACTGTGGTTGAGGCGGCGCGATGAGTCCAGAAGCACTACTGCCTAAGAGTTGAACAAAACACGGCACATCCCATCCTTCCAGCCGCAATTGAAGCCACGGAATAGGGATGCATATGTATTGCGCAATATAACGTGTACAGGCTTCCGGATCCTGGGGATTGTTATCCGGCGACTCTTGTACAGAGCGCCAGAACTCATCAGCTGCCGTACGTGACGGGAATGCACGTATCGCAAGGGAAGCAAGTGGGATTCTGTATAACATACACATGAAATGTGCCTGGAGGAAAAGACATGTTACGACTTGGCAAGGACAGAATATGCAATATCGGGGAAGGAGAGGACTTAAGCACCCCAACCTGCTTGCTTTTGGGTCACCGTGCTTCTGCGCAGCATAGAGCTTCATGTATACTTAGTTAGATGTTTGCAGCACGACCCCTATACCATTGATCGAGGTACAGAGTACAGACTAGGTTTATTTAGTACAATACCAGGTCTAGCTGTCGCATCTACCAGAGCCGTAGCAAACTTCAAGTCCCCCGATCAAACATGTTGAGCTCGTCCAAGGTCTTGAGACTTAAAAACTTCGAGGTATAGAAAAGCATTCGAATTCTATTCATTGGCGAGAGAGAGGAGAAGAAGAAATAAAGGAGTAAATAAGAATATGAAAGTGCTATCGACAGCTAATGCATACAGCGTTAAGCATACCCCAAACCGTGTGGAGACTGATACACCCTCGTCACATCCTACTCGATGCTCATCCACGAGGGAAAGTGTGAGTACATATGAACATAGACCATTGCACATTGCGCATGATATTACAATTGCCATTTCTAAACCGCTGAATCGAGACCAAACCAAACCGCCCCAGACCCGAAGGAAGAAAAAACTCGGAAAGGAGAAAATCCAATGTTGAAAGAGCCACCAAGTCAAAAAATGACCGGCTAGGATGCATTATGCCGTCGTTTACTCCTCCTCAGCTCTCCTTCCTCCACTACACCACCATTCGCACTCGTGGCCCCAGACGCAGTAGCAGCCCTCGTCCGCTTCAACGTCCGCCCGGTAGAAACTACCGACGGTGACGCCTTATTCTGCGTATGCACGGATTTAGCTGAGACTGTCGCTGATGGCTTCGCTCCCGCCCGGGAAGCTGATATACTTGGTATGGTTGCACCGCGGGGTAATCGAGGTCGCGTAGAGGGATGAGCAGAAGAAGTAGGTGGAGACTGCGCACGCCGTTTGTTCCGGAGGTTGTATCGCGGGGACGGGGACCGTGGTGTAGATGAGGTGGAGGGTATACGTAATGTGCTTGTTAGCGCAGCAGAAGACGTCGGCGCATGTACGGGTGCGGGGGATCGCGTAGGTGATGGTGAGCCATTTAGCTGTTGTGGCGGTGATGGCTGCACAGGAGATGTTGGGACGAGGGTAGCACGCGGAGACGGAGAAGATGACTGTCGACGTGACTCAGTCCGTCCACGTTCCCGTTCTAAATGTCGATGGGGATTAAGCGGACTAGCACGCGTCGTGGACAGCACCTGACGCGCATCATCCAAACCAGGTGAATGAACTCCGGTTGGACTCTGTAGATGATTCGATGATAATGGAGTTCTAGTTCCGCTGTCCCTACCGAGTGGCGATGAATCCGGATGCGGGAACCCCATTTGAGAATATGACAGAGTCTCGGGAACAGGAAGCGCCTGTGAGTCAGAATCCAGCTGGGATGCTGGGACGGTGCTTGTATCTGTCACTTCGGGTTCATTCGGCCATTGAAAGGAGCCATTCGGTGTGGCAATGGGTGTGTCAACCCATGGCTCTGTTTGTTGCGAGTCGGTCGTGAGGCCCGGGACAGGTTGCGACCCAGATGGTGTATTGGTGATGTCGTGTGGTTGTACATGCAACGCGGGTGAGTGGGATTGGGATTGTTGCTGAGATTGGAACTGCGAACCAAGATCAAGCAGCGCGTGAGTGCGCTTAATTTTCGGGAACGTGCGGCGAGGGGGAGGCAGCAAGTCACTCTCCAGCACAGGCTCCGTTGGTGTTCTCTCGATCTTTCTGGTGGATTCAAAGGTGTACACTTTCTTCTTGCGTTCTTCTTCTAGAACATAGTGTGGATCGTTGGGGTCATTCACATCCTTAGGCACAGATGGTTGGATTTGGCGTGGCTGCAGATAGACAGTGGGTACGGGAGGGAGAGTGCTCTCATACGCAAAGTCCCGGACTTTGATACCAAGTTCTGATAGTTTTGAGACGGACGGTTGTTCTGAGTGAACTGGTCTCCGACGCGCACGCGGAAATGGGATGCCAGACCCTTTCACAGCGTTCTTTGACTTGGGTTTTGTATCGTTGGTGCTGATACTGGAGTTCGCATCTGGGATCGGGTCTTGGGAAGAATCTTCTGGGGGATCGGGTGTGAATGACTTTATAAGAAAAGACGCATTGAAGCGCGACTTGAGGATGAACACTTGAGATCAGACATCATATCCCTGACTCACAGGCTTCTGTTGGCTTGCAGAGAACTCATTCAAAGCTCTAATGAGAACGTTCGCGTCTTGATGGGTCTCGAGCAAAGACTTGGCGTTCTGCTTGGAGGGGACTTGGAGCTCTTCGGTCATTCTGGTCTCTTACAGGTGGTGGGACTAGAGAAAGAGCGGAAGGCCAGGACTGACGCTATATGTGGACGACTGGGCCTGCTTGGACATTCCGTTGACGTCCAGTCAAACAGAGATCAAATCATTGTGACACAAATACTAATCAACAGATATGTCACGTGCACACAAGTCATATTTCCAATTATGCCTCTCAGAGCTTCACTCGTCGCAAGCAATGCTGCGACGCGCATGGAAGCCAGTTGCCGCCACCGTTGCTGTCGGAATCCCCGCATACTACGCCTACAGGGCATACTCATCCCATCCGACCTTTGAACTCCCAGTCCGGGTCAAGGGGCCCGACGGCAAGCCAGAAATGAGCACACGTACCGTCACCATTCTCCCTCTCAAAACTCTCGAAGAACGCATCAATCAAAATGCCACTTTCAAATCCCACACAAGTCCCGGGGGAATCAAATGGAACTATACCACTGCCTTCCTGCCTTCCAACGACCCAATAGAGGACGCCAATGCCACCCAGGTCGTTCAACGAGATGGGACTGACCCATCTGCACCCGGTGATTACCTATTCTTCGCGGTAATGGACGGACATAGCGGCACGCATACCTCCCAACTTCTTTCCAAGATCCTCATCAAAGCTGTCGCACTCGAACTCTTTTCCCTCGTCTCCAACCCTTCCGTGGAGACTAAATCTACCTCGGGCGTCCTCTCTAGTGCGAAGAAACTCATCTGGGGCTCCAAAACTGCCGTCCCATTAACTCCATCCCACCAGGGACCGCTTGATGCAGACCCAAAACGCGTCTCGCACGCTATTGCCGAAGCCTTTGCCCGACTCGACCATGAACTCATCAACGCCCCCCTTCGCATCCTCGCAAACAGCTTAGATGAAGAGTCCAAAAAGAACAAGGTCATTCCAGACCTCAGTCAACACCCGCTCGCGCTTACGTCGATGCTTCCCGCCGTCTCCGGCAGTTGCGCTATCATGGCTATTTTTGACACGGCGCACCGCGATTTGTACGTTGCATGTACGGGCGATAGTCGAGCAGTGGCAGGCATTTGGGAGCCCACAGAGGATGGAAAGGGTCAATGGAGGATTGAAGTGTTATCAGAAGATCAGACAGGAAGGAATCCCAATGAGGTTGAACGGTTAGCCCCTTTTCCCCCGTTCATTTCATTTTGCGCTCAAATCTCGTCACATCATTCCAACAGAATGCGCTCAGAACATCCAAAAGATGAAGCCGACTACGTGATTCGCGAAGGCCGCGTCCTCGGTGGCCTCGAGCCAACTCGCGCATTCGGCGACGCACGATACAAATGGCCCCGTCCGATCCAAGAAACGTGAGTCCACTCCTACCTTCACATCTCCATTCCTTCCTCTGACCGACTCTCGTCAGTCTCAGCCAAGCGTTCATGGTAGGCAACGGTAAACCCCTCCGTCCACCTCCCTCCCTCTTCAAAACCCCGCCATACGTAACCGCCCGCCCCGTCGTAACCCACCGCAAATTCACTTTCGACGACTCCTCCATGTCCAGCACTAACTCCTTCATCTCATCACCTTCATCAACTCAAACACAAAACCCCATCCGCTTCCTTGTCCTTGCAACCGACGGTCTCTGGGACCAACTTTCCAACGACGAAGTCGTCTCCCTCGTCGCGGGTCACCTATCTGGTCTCAAAGGCACAATACCCAAATCCGAACTCCCCTCTCTCGTCCCTGTCACTACTGGTTCCTCATCCGGGATTGATGGAAAATCCGCATCTGTTGTACAGCGCAAGAAACAAGCTGCGCAGGAGGGTAGTTGGGCGTTCAAGGACGAAAATTTGAGTGCGCATTTGATTCGGAATGCGTTTGGTGGTGGGGATGAGACTGCTCTGAGGAGGTTGTTGAGCATCCCAGCACCTTATTCGAGGAGGTTTAGGGACGACGTTACCGTTACGGTTGTGTGGTGGCAAGAGGGGAAGGAGGATGAGGCCGGGAGTGTGAATGTTGAGAACCTCAAGGCGAAACTTTAGGTCATTTATGCTTTACCTGATTTCGATGAGGGTTGTCATATGTCGTATAGGTACACACGGTCATTTATTTCTAAGTCATCCTCCACTTGTCCACCCCACAATACATCAAGGAGAATATACAGAGTCACTCCAAGTATTACCCACAGCCATATACTCGCACTGGCGAAAGAAAAAGCAAAATGTCAGTGAATCGCTCTATGCGACACCGCCATCGAGGTGCCATGTTCTACAACGCTCTAGGCCTCCAATGCCTTCTCTTCCCATATGTATTCATCCTCCCACCAGTCCCACCACTCCTCGATGATGCACTATTTTCTGATCCGATCCGACTAAACGGGTTCACGTACCCCTTACTCTGACCAGAACTCCGACTCCCAGACTCCATCGACATACGCATCTTTGCCTTTTCAGACCCCCTTTGCTTCTTGTTGTGATGGCGATAGTGATCCTTGTGTTTGCGAGGACTCCTAGGTTCATCGTCAGACGAGTCGTCGGAAGGGCGTTTCGAGTGGGATGACGTCACCCCATTGGGATGATTCCTGCTTGAGCTGGGACCATAAAAATTGTTGCTTGAGATCGGGGATGAAGGGACGTGTTTGGTGGATTGACGGGCAGGCGAAGATCGTTTCACAGGCGACGATGCTGGTCTTCCTCCGTCACTACTATCCCCACTTTCATCATCACTTTCTGCCACCACTTTCGCTTTACCCTTCCCCTTGCCTTTATCCCTGTCCACAAGATCCCTCTCCTTCACCGTATCTACACCCTTGCCTTCCCCTTGGTCGTGTTCGTCACTGCTACTCGAATCACTAGAGTCGTACCCTTCCAACACCGCCAACGCCTTCTTTGCCTTGGCCTCCGTTACATCTTTTGCAGCCAAAATCCTCTGCTTGATTTTCTCCGCCTGAGGATCATTCTTTCTCGTGACGTCGTGGTCGAACTTAACTCTCTTAGTCGGTGATCCGCACGATCGGTCAACAGGCGATGGAAGGAGCGGTCCATTGGATCTCAAAGGAGAAGCCGAAGTGTCAACCTTCTCACCAACATCCTCCTCATCTCCACCCCCATCCTCCTCCCTCCCTCTCTTCTTCTTCATCCCCGCAACCAACCCTATCCTCTCCCCATCCTTCTCCCTCTCCTTCTCTTTTTGCACACCGCTAACACCACTCTTCAACGCAGCCTGCAGCCCCTGCCCCTTATTCCTCAAATAAAACAAGATATACGCCATCTTCTTATTCACAGGCGGCCCACTTATAGGCGACACCATCTCGTCATTCATCTCGTACCACCGTCCCGTCCGGCTCTTCACAAATGCGTAATAATGCCCAGAATTGGGTCCTCCACCTGCGTGGCATATTATGCCGTAAAGTGAGTACGTGGGTCCGAATTGGTCTTTGGACATGTATGGTTGGAGGTTGAGAGTTTCGTCGTAGGTGACATGATGGCCGATTTTGCGGCCGAGCGGGGAGAAGCGCTTGAGGTGGACTGTGAGCACGGTTGGGGCTTCGTGAATCGTGAACCTCTTTTCAGCGTTGACGTGTTTTTTACATCTGTTGAACAGTTGCGATTAATACCTAGACCCAGGCACATTCAAAAGCCAAAGTCAAACCCACTTTTCGCATTTATACTTATCAGCACCTTTAAGGTAGTCCGGAGAGATGAAGGATTTGAGAGCTTCTTTTAGTGAGTCAGCTTTGATGATGTCAAGGCTGAGATCGAGGATTCTGTCAAAGGTGTCGCTGTTATGGCCACAGCTTTGGCAGCTGACGCGAGACCTGAGCTTGCCACCAAAGATCTTATGAACCCACGTCGCTTCCGCGAGCTTTGCCTCGACTTTTCTGCAATGAAAGGTCAAATACAGAAAACGCAACGAGAGTGAGACGTACGGAGAAGTACCGTTTAGACACGCCTTTTGCATGGCGTCGATGGCGTAACGAAGGAACTCGTGCGAGTCTTCCTGACGGCCTCTTCGCATATGTTTCGCGATAGCTGTCAGGGAACATGAGATACCTTGACGGGAGGTGGGTCGGAGAGTGACGACATACTCTGCAGTCGACTCGAAACAGGATGAGGCGCAAAGGCTGAAGATGACTTGTGCGCCTGGACAGTAACCTGTCGAAACGCACAAACCATACAAAACTTGTCCCCTGCTCGACCTACACGAGTATAAGCACAAGAGGCGCGCAAGAAACTCAACAGTTACCGCATACATTTGTCTTTCACATGCGCAATAACGACGCGCAACAGAGGAGGCGTGTGCAACAAACATTGCAGTGCGCTGTTCAAAAAACAAGTGTTGCCGGTGTTGTACAAACCACAGGCATGATCGCATGTCTCGGGCCAGGACAGATCGATACCAACGGCCAGCGTTGATTGTGCAACAGCAATTTTAGCGCCCGAGGGTGTTGATGAAGAAGCTGATACAGCCGTCGTAGGAGCGGGAGGGATAGCAGGGGAAGATGAGGGCCGGAGCGAAGGTCCATCTGGTCTCTGTATAATAAGAGTACGACATAGTATGACCAAATGAGGGAGGCGGTTCTAGGAAAAAAGCGAAACGAAACGCACGTCTTTGGTGGAGAGTTTAGGAGAGACATTGATAGGATGATACTTGCCCTCTGGGACTGCGAGGGCTCCTGATGAAGAGCCCTCGACGAACTCGATGGGCGGAGGGAGGAGACTATTGAAAGCCTCGACGTCGCGCGCCGGACGGAACGAGAGCGAGTCTTCGGGGGATGAGGATACTTTTGGGGAGAAGGGTGCAGAGGGAAGGAGTGGCGATGCGAGCATCATCGTTGCAGCCGGCCTGCGCGAGCGGACCAGGACGGGGAGGAGACGGAGGGAGGAAGGCCGGGGGAGTGACAGGGCGGTGTGGTGGGAGTGTGAGCTATGTTGAGGAGTGTGGTAATTTCATCAACATCATTTTGCTTTGATCACCCGTCCAATCATCGCACTCCCTGCATGCTTCAATTCCTTATCATACTTTACATGAGGTCGACATACTCAGTGAGCGAAAGAACCAAGCTAGCCAAACAAGAAATCACGTTCGAAAACCAACATAGAAAACAAAAGGAACAAAAATCATAGAACGAAGACGAAATCGAAAATCGAAATCAGAGTCCGAGATATGGCAGACCTTGCTGCTGCTCTGAAAAATACGAATACAAGGGCGGAGCAGCATACTGTGTTCCGGGCTGCTCCTCTGTACCACACATCGAATATTCATACGGATTAATCTTCGACGGTTCCACATACGCTGGTGGCGACTTGACATCCGTCGGAGTAACAGGCACTGGACTGGACGACACGGACCGCACATCGTAGTCACCTGTGCTGCCATCTGTATTCACCACGTCGTATTGCGGCGGTCCACCATACGTCGGCAACCCATAATTGTAGTTGAAGACATCGAGGCTCTGCTGGTACGCAGTTGGTGACTGCGTATATTGCGGAGCGGGCTGGTAAGACACCGACGCGTGGTCAGTGTACGAGGTACCAACATCCGGGACTTCGAATGCAAGCCAAAGCGCTACATCAACTCGTCAGCGTCAATTTCAACCACCTCGGCAAAATTAGCATACCATCGGCATTCCTCTTGGCGTCCTCCAACTCAGTCTTATTATCCGCGACGCCAACCTTCTCAACCTCCCCGGCGCCCATTTCTACAACAGGCGCAAACTTAGGTGGTGCAAACGCCATAATCTCATCATCAACCGTGGCAGCACGCCGAAGAGGACCACGACCATAAAGCCCGGTCATATCGGTGGTAACCTTGGTCAACCCACGAGGGTCAGACGTAATGTGTATAGTCGTACCGCGGGTCCTACTTCTGCGCTTGTTCCGGGGCCTGATGCGCGGACCCTCAATGGCGTCGAGGAATTCCTTTGTCACGAGATGCCGGATATGTGGATGCTTATTCCGGAGGTGACCCGCGAAAGACGAACGGCGAACGATACTAATCCCGGATGGTCAGATCCCCAGAACGGATATGAAACAGAGACACTCACCTCGAGCCGCACCAATGACATTGGAACGGCTTACCGCAATGTTTCTCTTTCTCATGTCGTGTGCAAGAAGATGGATCACCAAATGCCTTGCCACAGAATGTACACTCGTGCGGTTTCTCGCCCGTACTACATCACGAAGGCGGAACCAACGAACATCAACATTTCGTCGCTTATTCAAATGCGACAAGGGTACATACTGTGTATTTCTATGCGTCTTCAAACCCGAATACTGGGCAAAACGCATCCCACAGATATTGCATACATGGTTCCTACACCAACGCCGATGCGATCAGCAATTCGTATCTAACGAATAAAGGCAAACGCATACTTTTCTCCAGAATGGATAGCCTTGTGCCTTGTAAGATCGCCATTCCTGCTGAACGTCTTCTTGCACAATTCACAGGGATAAACCTAGTCATCACGTAACACATAAGCGCTCGTCCACAACACATATCGCATCAAAAGTACCCCAGTTCGTGATCACACACGGTCAGGGTCAAGAGCACACCTGCTCAGATACCGAATCAGAAATACAGCTCACCTTGCCAATAGACATTTTCATGCGAAAAAAAGACGACGAAATTTCCGATCAAGCGAATTCCAAAACAGAAGAGGAGTTCAATATTCAAAGCGATGCTGTTCTCGAGTCGACCGAGAACTATGAGCTCCGGGTGGATAGTGATAGAGTACAGACGCGGTGAGAGAGAAGATAAGAAAACAGGAGACGGGAACGAGGAGACGAGATAGATTCAGATTACTGTCTCGGATAGGAGAGGGCAGAGGAGCGGGAGTACGTCCTCGGGTCTTAGTCTTAGCTCTGGAGGCGAGCGGTGAGGGGCTAGGGGGAACACGAAGGTTCGGTAGGGGTATCTTGAACCAGTGGGAGAGGTGACGCAACGGTTCAGGTCAGCGAGATACAAAGTGCACCTGAAATCCGGGAGGAGGGGATGGGGAGAGATAATAGAGGTTCCCGAGCTACGTCGGACAAGGGCGGAAGTATCGAGGAGGTATCACAGAGGGGCCAAAAACTAATGGAGGGATCCCAAGACTTATCCTTCTACTTCTCGACCTTTTTATTCCTTCCATCCAGGTCCCCCATCCCCCGTACTTCTCCATGCTTCACATCTAAGCTATCCAGATATCCACTCCCGATCATGCAGTACCCACCAAGTGAATTTAAATCGCGAATCTACATTTCGCCCAATCAATCCTTCCGAGACCTGCAGTCACCGTGTCCAATTTGGAAACGACATAGCTTTGTATTTCCAGTTTGGAGAAGGGGGGCGCACTGTTATTGTCAGACATCCCGCTTTCGCTTGCCCTTGCTCCCCCATTCGCCTCTCCCATGTGCCTATAACAGATCTCCTCATAGATGCAGAGACATTTTACCGAGAGCGGGTGATTTTCATGTATTTAACATCTACTATAGCACATGGAGGAGGCGGGGCTCCAGTTCTTGCGACCCTAAACTTACGAGAGTTTACGCCATCCAAGCGAGAGAGCGTCCGAGACCGACGCATGATCACATACTCGAAGCAAACACAAACCTTCAATCTTTATTGTCTCACAATTTCACCATCCTCGTCTCCACACCCCTCCCCCTGTCCGCCCCCTCCGCACCGTCGCGGGACATTCCTTCCCTAATATAGAAAACCCGATATCGCAGGTCCCCAAGATCAAACTTTCGCTAATGTCGCTAAGTACTTTTCCATGACACACACTCTCACGAGCAGAATAGACAAAACAGGTGATACATACTAACCCAGTGGGCGGAACATTGTTACATGGACCCTCGATCTGAGGGATTTACATTAAATAATCCCAAAACATCGATTTTTGCGTATCGTCGACAATGAAACGTCCCTCCCCGCGGCGTTGCGGAGATCCTTAGTTCCCAAGAATTTAATTGTGTCGTCCAATTCGAGGGATCGGAATGTACTGGGGTACATACAACTCACCCAAAGTTGCGCCAATCCAGAAATTTGGAAAGAACGCACCGACCTCCATCAACCCAAAAAGAGGCAGGAAGTCTCTCAGTCGAACATACTTCATCCCCGGAATATGGTGACGTAGCACAACTGTATAACCTTCCATTTTTTGAAATCGGCAGCCTAGGGCTATCGCGCCCCTCTGTAGGAGACAAAGCATCATACTCTTGACTTGTCGAACTGCTACCATTGTCATATGTCAGACTTCTGATACATCTTTCTGTAAATTTCGGCACAAACGCTTCAGCAAAGCGCCGCCCTCTTATACTAACCGACCTCAATGACATCTTCACCCCAAAAACTCCTCTTGGCAAAAACATACACCGATACAAACAGTGCCTTGCGATCGCCCACATACCTCGCTGACTTATCCAAGTTTATCCACGTGGAGCCTACCAAACAAAGACTCGCTCTACCACAAAAAGCTATACATCCGAGACGCAAATATTTATTCAGTTATGCAGACGCTGAAACTGTTATTGGAAAGCTCAGAGCAACCAGTGGAAACCTGCTCTATTGTTTCAAAGCCTGTGCCGCTTCTGAATACTTAGATCACCTCTAAAGGCTAACGGGACCGACACGTAAATGGACATAATGATGTCGACGCCGTGAATGGCGAATGCAGTCGATCCATCCCGCTTGGATCATGTACATATGTGTATGAGAAAAGTGATATTCGCATTGGCATACATGAAGAGCGCAACTCCAAGATGGAAAGAGGGGGCTCGACGGATAGAGGGAAGCATTTGTGCCTGTAGATGCCTACCAACGCTCTTTTCAAAGAAGGTCGAGCACCTTTGCTCTAGTGAACGTGATCTGGAGCGTGTTTCCAAAATCAGTCAAGAAGACAAATACGTCAATATCTACCCTGTATCAAACGCTAAGCGCTAAGAGACCCTGCACAAGCCGCACGTCCCTGCTTCGTGGACACGCACCAAGTTGCTCCGAAAGGCAAATGTTTCTCGTGGGTGCAATCCTTGAAACTCTAAAATTCGCGAACTCTATCGTCACTCAGCGAGGCGCCATTGATGGACTGTGAAGAGGTTAGCGTCTGTTCAGGGTTAGTTGCCCAAGCCCGGTCCGTCTATCCGCTTCGTGATCCTCTCCTCCATCCACGGCGCAATAGCCCAGAGATCATTCCAGCCAAAGGAGGCATACTGCCGCCGACCACTGTTCAGCGAATCTGCGGCCGAGTCTGAAGTAGACGGAATGATAAGCTGCGCGATGAGCCTACGATCCCATTGATGCACCACGTTTTTTGAGTTCGTAAGTCGAATTCCCGGAATCCATGTCCGAATCATTCGTCCGCGGCCCCAGTAGATGAGACAGGGCATTAGGGTTATGAATCAAGCAAGTTGGAATCAAAATCGAGCCCTCTTGGTTGAGCAAATTATTCTGTGTGGCAAAAAAGGCGAGATAGACGCACATGAGTCCACCCACCCAATACATACCCTCCTTGGTTTCGGGCATACCAATCCATCTTCGGTCGCCTCCACCGGGCGTGTAGAACGGGTAGTTGTCATGGACAGGGGCTGGTCTCGGGTATTGAAGCTTTGTATATGTGTTGGTCGTCATTTGATATTCTTGAGATACTAAAAACGGCATATTCAATTACAAGGTGTCCGTGTCGGGTCCGGATGGAACGGGAGGGGAAATGGAAAGGAAGGTGGCGGGGGGGTAACAGATTTTCCCATGCGGAGGAGAGGAAAGTGGGACATACAGTAGTTAGGTACGGAGGTGACCGACATCAAAGGATAGACGCCGTAATCTTGAATGTAGTCCTCAGCGTTGGAAAAGTGTCGGCGACGTGTAGTATTTCGTTTGACTTCCCCTCGCTCAATTCCAGGTGGATGGAGAAGCATATGCGCATTCGCATTGATGTTCAACGTCGTCTTTGGTCGGCTGAGGGTACCAAAAGCAATGATGCGGACATCTGGAAGCTCTAGAACTACCTATATGCGGAATAACAAATTACAAGTTAGCGATTCCTGATGGGCACTATCAAGATTGGGCGGGACAACGGACCCTTCTTCTGGTCTCCAAGTGGGTCAGATCGTTTTCTAATCTGCGCATTCGCATAAGGAGGGCAGTACAGACGGGTTTGGAACGAAAAGGGGTAAAATGGGCACACACTTCATCTCGTTGAAGATTGTGACTGGGTTGAAGCTACGTGATGACATTTGGAGTTCATTAGCGGAGCCATTCCGGTTGAGAACAATGTATCTAGAGTTGTGTGATGGATCATTAGTGCGCAGGCGGCAACATATTTTTCAGGGAGAAGGTGTACTTTGTCCAGGCTTCGTCGACAGTGCAAGAGGTGGTGTTTCGGTGCCAGACACGGTGAAGGATCCTTAGACGGTTTTGACAGGAAGTTGGGGGACAGTCACAGCGCAAACGTGAGAAAACGCGCACTTGAGGAAGCCTTCCTTCCAGGATCCTTCCCTTTTCCACTTTCTCCAACCTGGGAGGAACCTTCTCTTGAAGCACTCCTCCCATTCTGACTCTTTCAGATTCGGAAGCGTGGCCTCGAACAAAAGGAACGACGGATGGGCGAGGCTGAGTATTTCCACCCAGTTGTGTCGTGGCACGGTCATCCGTACACTTAGATGCTTGAGTGCTGGCTCATAATTATGTGCAATGAGATTGCGCAGGATGGGTTTACGCCAGGGATTGAGAGCGGGGTCAGATGCGACAAGGTGCAACCGCTTTGAGAGGTAAGAGCACCTGATGAGGGAGTCGAGGTCGAGTTCGCTGAGGATGTCGGCAATGAGTTCTACTGGGAGGGCTTCGAGGAGCATGGTGCAGGTGATGCTTGGGTGGCTGAAGGACTGACGTTGTCACAGGGTTCGCTTCCAAAGATAGAACATGGACGACTTTTGATCGGTCATCTACTATGGCTTCAGAAATTACCTGAAATTACTTGGCTTACAGCAGCGCATGTGGAGCACACTTACAATGCTACATACAATGCTTCTCGGGCCTCTGACACTCCGCAAACTTTCACTGTCACAAACGGTTATTCGACTTCTCCACTTTGGCTTCTTTGCCATGGCATCGATTACGCTCATCAACTAATCCCTTGTTCCCCAATATAAGCTTCCTTCTCTTCCGCTCCCCCCAACCCACCCCGACCATGTCCTCCAACTCTCCCCGTCCAGGTTTTTTGTCCGCAGACTCAACCCTCAGCGTCTTTCATAGCTCAAGTTTTGGCGAACTCCGAAGAAGCAGCTGGGTAAGTTTCACTCCCCCTTCCCGTGGTAAAATTAACTCACCAAATTTTCAGACTGGCAGGGATTCACCATATTCTTTTGGCTTCAGTTCGCGCTACAGCTCGCTCTCAGACAAAGTGAGCCTTTCTCTTCCCAATATTTTCCTCTGGCCCACTAATTAAATCAAGTACTCTTTGTCGCCAGACCCTCGCTCATGGGGTGCAGATCTATCGCCAGACCTTGTCGAACCCGACGACTCATTGCACAACCCTGAGAAATCGCCCAGTGACTCTGACGGCAGGCTCAGGGTATTTTCACGAAGGGGAGTCACAAACCTAGGCTGTCTGGCCATGCTCAGTGCAGGCTTCCTTGCTCTTTTGTGAGCCTAAATGCCACCATTGCCGCTCCACTCACTCATTCCCATCGGACTCAGTATTGGATACCCAATTGGCATGTATGCGAGTTCACGCTGGCCCACTAGTCCAGGCTTTAATATCGGGGGCATCAATTCCACCGGCCAGGTAGGTTTATTTTTATCGCCACGCATTCATCTATCAGCAGCTGGCGGATATCACCTAACCTCGCATCTTTGACTTCTATGCGCGCTTTTTAGGTTCCTTCTATGGGTAACTTTGGTCTCATCGACCTTGATACGCCGAAAGAGGCTTTTGTGAAACGGTCTTATCGGGATGGGACAGACTGGCTGCTTGTCTTCTCGGACGAGTTCAATACTGACGGCCGCTCCTTCTATCCTGGTGATGACCCCTACTGGGAAGCCGCGGATCTGCACTATTGGGTGAGTGGGACCGTTCCTTTTTCGTGAAATAGGCTTTTGCCTTCTCTCCAAGGCAATGCAACTGACTGATGTGGGACTTTATGTTTAACCGGGCCTCCAGGCCACGAACAACTTGGAATGGTACGACCCAGCTGCCGTTACCACAGCCAACGGCTCCCTCGTCATCACCTTCTCCCAGATACGCAACCATGATCTGAATTTCCAAGGCGGTAAGTCTGGCCCGCTCCTCTCGAACCAAGTGTTCCGTATGCCAAGTACTCAATCCTCTAAAACCATCACAGGTCTCATATCCTCATGGTGAATAAAATGCCCTCCATCGCACTTGACGTAATCACTAAATCCTTACTAGGAACAAATTCTGTTTCACTGGTGGACTTTTTGAGGCCGCGGTACAGCTCCCAGGAACAAACAATGTTGTCGGCATGTGGCCCGCCATCTGGACAATGGGCAACCTCGGCCGCGCAGGATATGGAGCTACTCTCGAAGGAATGGTGTGTATACCCTTGTCCTCTGTTCTTCCCCTCCGATCATAACGCACTTACTCATCCGCCCGACCGATCCACTTATTCCCTCCCGATTTTGTTATCCCGTCGCTTCATGGAATACTGAAAACTTCTCTGATTTTGTCGTAGTGGCCATATACGTACGATTCGTGTGACGTCGGAACAGCACCAAACCAGACGATAAATGGGCTTCCGATTGCGGCCACCATAAACGGAGATCATCTATACAATGACGCGTTGTCGTATTTGCCTGGGCAGAGACTGTCGCGGTGTACGTGTGACGGTGAGGATCATCCGGGCCCGAAACATCCAGATGGGTCGTATGTCGGGCGTGCAGCACCTGAGATTGATATGTTCGAGGCGCAGATGGGTGGGAGTCCGTTGAGTGGGGAGGTGTCTCAGTCTGCGCAGTGGGCGGTGAGTAGGTTTCTTTCTGGTTTTGTCTCTTTTTTTCACTCCAGAATTGTTACGAGAAGTTGGATGCTCATGCGCTTGATGCTCGTGTAGCCGTTCAACGAAGCATATCATTGGGATAATTCGAGCGCAAATATGATTGTAACTGACCCAAGCAAGTCGAGAATCAATGGTTTCGTCGGAAACATCATCCAACAAGCCACTTCGGTCGTAACAAAGACCAATCAACGGTGCTATGAGCTCATTGAGGACTGTTACTCTGTATATGCATTTGAGGTGAGCCCTGCTATCCCATTCCTGATCACACTGATCAAACGTCCTGGTAGTACAAACCAGGTATGCGGTGACAACACCTTTTGTCAAGTCAACAAGCTTATTGGGCACCGATACACTCACCTCTCGCCACTCGGCAGGCTACGACGATGCAGTGAGTTTTTCATCTCACCGATGATGCCGCAATTCATTCAGTATTGCAAGTATATCACTTGGGTATCCGATGGTCAAGTCTCATGGACACTCAATGCCGGTGGCGTAGGCGCCGATCCAGCAGTGGAAATTTCCGCCAGACCAGTGCCACAAGAGCCTATGGTACGTGCCCGCCTCATATCCTCTCACTACACCCTTCTCGTTCTCGTTCCCGATCCCTTACCTTACGTGACACCCTCTTATCTCCGTTTCTCTCTCACACACTGCCCAAACGTTTACACGACCCTGATCAATTTAACGTTCATGATGCAGTACCTCATTATTAACTTGGGCATGTCCAAGAACTTTGGAGACGTCGACTTTGGACACCTTACGTTCCCGAACCACCTCCGCGTAGACTACGTGCGCGTGTATCAACCCATGAACAACGTGAATATCGGGTGTGATCCACCAGACTTCCCAACCGAAAAGTACATCAACGCGTGCGTTGCGACCTTCTTTTTCCTCATGCCTGTTTCATTTTACTCATATGAGATGTGTACGCGCATGGTGTTTTGACTTTGTGTGCCCTGTTCCTCGCGTCTTCAGTCATCTCGAAGCTTATTCGAACCCCAATTTGACTGCTTGGAGAGGCGACTACGGGCGGCCGTTCCCGAAGAACTCGCTCTTGGAGACCTGTTGAAATGTTAGACTGCCGAGCTGGACCCGGTTGCTATTTTATGAACTTGGACAACACGTTTCAGTCGTGCATGCATCTTCCCATTCTTTTTATATCCTAGACACCTAGTATCTTGTCGTTATACAGCGAACCACGGTCCTTTGTTCCTCTCTTACGATAGTTTTCAAGTCTAGACTCTTTGATACCCCATTACCTCATCTTGTAATCTGTACCCAGCATCGCCACCTACAGATGTTGTCCAGGGCTAAAACCATAACCTCAGAATGCAGGGGATTCTCACAATACACCTACCCACCTTCGCTGCTAGTTCTGGAGGGCCAATTCTGGGTGCGGAAAGAGCGTCGTATGAGAACAATGAACAATTGCACTATTTGAATCTCGCCCCCAGGACGCAAAGGTGTTGAATATTCGAAACATTTGCTCCTTGGCCCATTGTCATGGCCAGTATTGCATGCCGATAGAGGCTCGGGCCACCAATTCTGCGGAAAGAGCGTCGTATGAGGACAATGAACAATTGCACTATTTGAATCTCGCCCCCAGAACGCAAAGGTGTTGAATATTCGAACCATTTGCTCCTTGGCCCATTGTCATGGCCAGTATTGCATGCCGATAGAGGCTCGGTATGTATCCCTGCGCCTTCGTGCCTCCTCCCAGTCCACGGCCCCGAGAAAGCCGAAATTTGCCTCTAAACTGCGTCCACTGCTCTGTGTTTAGCGTACCTTCTTTCCATCCGTGAGTTTGAAACGTCACGCAGACCAGGCATGACCTCGTTCCCTGGCCCAGCAGAAATATACATTTTCATTTCTGAAGGGATACTTCGCGCCCGACGTGTAAGGTCCTGAAATTTGGCCGGTTGAGCATCATGGCGTAGACCAGAGCCTGAAGTGTTGGCTCACGACAGGAAAACTTGTTGAGGATAAAAAGGTCAGATACGGCTCTAGAGATCCTGAGGAAGATATTGTTCTTCTGGCCCTGCTTCCGATCTGCTGAGGACATCTTTGTATCAGCCATAGATCCCTTGAAGCCCGTCTCGTAAATATCGCTCAACGTCTTCTCGAGTTTCGCGGCCTATCAGCAATTCCTTTTTTCCCCACAACGGATCCTGAAACCAGCCCTCGAAAATGTCGTTTTAAGGTGATTTTCGGGGCCACACGAGTGGGAGGTCACTCCTTAACCGAATGACTTCGTTGATCATTTCGATGATATCGTACTGAGCGTCCTCTTCTTCACACTCGCCCAGACCATCCAAAACAATCGTATAATGTCATTGACTGTCAGGGGGATAGTGGAGTTTGATCCTGGAGAAAATTGGGCCATCTGGAGGACTGCCGGATCATTGATGAGGATTTGGGTGAGGTAATTTTATATCCAGGAATATTGATCGCCAGTTGATATACGAGTGCTGATACGACGCAAAGAGGTTTATTGAAGCCATTCAGCCTGGAAAAGAAGAAAGCACCGCTTAGACAGTGTCTCGTCTGGCAGTCTTGTGCAAAGCTCTGAGCCACAGCAGATTTCCCAGTACCAGCTGGGCCATGCAGCCACACCATTTTCCATCGGCGTTGATCGTTGGAGGACCGTGTTTGTAGTCGCTGGCGCACTGCTTTGCGTGTCTTGGGATGACATTGTAGGGGTGGGTGTCGAGCGCTGGAGGGTCCGGATCTCGTCCAGTTATCGCTCTTCGAAGGAAGGAGCCAAAAAAGCGGAGGAGCATGCATCCCCAGTTTCAAGCTTTATGATGATAGTACGAAGGCAGGTGAAGGTAATAGCTTTGGCTTAGCCACTGCGAACAACAGTTTGATTGCTAGTCCACGGTAACATGATTTGTGGAATAACTAGAGTGTATAGTAACGCCCAGTGGCTAGTTATGTGACCATGGCCTATAATGGAAGTCAACTTCCTGGCTAATACCGAAAGCCAACATGATCCCCCGGATAAGCTGACGCCCAGTGCGCGCACCAGACGAATAACCTCCCTGTTGAATAATATGTATTCGCTTCTACAAGAGAACAGTGACTCAAGTTGCGAGCATTGATGGCTCCCAGCATCAGGTATCTAAGGACAGGCAGGCAATCAGGACATACCCGAACAGATGTACATAGAAGCAAGAATGCTCACTAGAATACAGTACAAACAATCAAGACACAGGCCGAATCCAACCCCGTTTAATACCATACTCAACAACCTCGCCCGCACATCCACAAGCCGGTCCACTCGCAGCAGCAGCTTTGATCTGAGCTGGCATCGTCGTTTTCCGTGACCGACCTCGAGCTTTAGCTTTCGGTACAGCGGGAGGTGCGATTACGGCGACACATCGTCCCAACCAATCTTCAATATCTACAAGGGCATCGTAACAGTCCTTCTCTGTGAATTGCGCTGTTGAAGAAGCAGGGGCGTTGACATTGACGGATGAAGGGTTTATGCTACTGAGGTTGGACTTGATCTGGTGCGAAGGTTTAGGAGTGTCTTGAGAAGACGTTGCTGCCCGAGGTTTTCGAGGCGCGGAGGGTGCTTTGAGGTTTTTGTGATGAAGGAGTTTGATTAGGAGGTAATGTAGCCACTAAGTCACGAAATCATAAACCTGTATACGGGACATACGGCGAACGGATGTGGGTAAGTGCTTACCATGACATTCGTGAAGGGATGGAAAGCCTCCCAGTTTCCGCTTGTATGTTCACGCATAAGTCTGTACACATCGAACTGATAGTCACCTGTTAAATCACAACTCATCAGTATCGGAAGGCTGAGAACCGGGCATGCGGGTTACCTTCCCCCATAAACATCTCCTCGTCAAATGGCGTCCAGTGTACACGTTCTCCTGACCCCCCATCTCCTGCGTCCATACGTGATAATCCAAGATCGATTATCGTAGCTTGTACACCGTGCGCCAGGTCGTCCATATGTACTCGTTGTAGCGACGCCGCAGGTCTTAATGAACTTTGGTTCAAAGTGTGCGTGATTGAACGCAGCGGGATGGACTTGGTTGAAGGTTGCAGGTCTTTGACGAGGATCTGGCCCCAGTGGAGGTCTCGGTGCTGCAGTTTACTCGTAAATCGGGGAAGGTGTCGGTGAACTAAATGAGAAGTCACCTCAAAAGAAACGAGTTGCTCAGCATGAGCAAGAGCCTTTGCAACCTGCCAGAACAGACTGCAGGCTTGCCTCCATCCAACCTTGCTTGGGTTTGGGAACGTATATGCCTCAAGGTCCGGACCACCATTGGGGAGCACAATGATAGCATACAACTGGGAAGCCGTGAAAGTGTCTACAACCGTTTCAGTATCAGGCATGACTTGAAGGGGGCAACACGAACCAGGTCGAACACTCTCCGATCCCTTCTTCTCGTGGTACTCATCCCAAAGATTCAATAACACCTCTGGATACTTTCCTCTGACAACATATGTTTTGAGCAATTTGACAAACCGATCGTGCACCTCTCCCATAGCCCTCGTAACGATGATCTCTTTCCTTACATCCTTTGCGTCTGTCGGAGCAGGCCCATCTTCTTGATCCCCAGCATCAACACCACCACGACGAAGCTCATCGCGTAACGGTATGACCTTCAACACGACATCCCCAATCCCAAATACCTCCGAGTAACTCGCCTCTCCGATCTTTCTAAACTGCAGCATTTCTCCAACACCTCTCTTCTCTGCAGCGCGTCGAGCATCCTGGAGAATAGGATCAAGAGGAAAAGACTCGATAAACGCTGAGAATTCGTACGCCCCACATTCCTCTTGATGGCACTCCTCCAACAACGGTCTCAGGTACTCTGGATAATCAGCCTGCTTCCCCGGTAGCCGCAATGTCTCGAGCTCCTCTTGCGCCAATCCAATATCAAGTTGCGAGAATTCCAAAGAGAGGTCGAAATCAGAATCAGTGAGAGTGGTAGGTGATGGTGGTGCGTGCCCGCGTCCAAACGCAAAGAGACTACTACCAGCTGTGGTGCCCTGGCCTCGACGGATAGGTGTGAGTGTGCGGGATTTGAGAGGTGGGGAGGGTATTGGGTTGTACGGGTATCTGGATGATATCGGTCCTTGTCCTATTGATGTATGGAAGGGTTTTGCTTTGGGTTTTGATGAGGGATGAGGTTGGATGTCTTTAACTGAAATGGTCGATTGGATCTTAGGGGGAGGGTGAAACGCAGGTGCTGGAGGTGCTTGGGGTAGTGGCACTGTAGGTTTGGCTGGGGGCTTGTAGACCAACGGGGGGATGACGACTTCGACTTTGAGGCCCGAAGGTTTCGGTATGCGAGGTCTTGGCGGGATCGTTTTGATAGGAACTACAGACTTGCGTGGCGGAGCTAGAGATTTACGAGGTTTCGCAGACGGTGGTGGTGATGAGTCCGACGGCAGATAGTCATCTTCATCTTCGTCCTCGGAATCAGAAATGACAATTCGAGCTGCAGCTCGTCTTGGTCGGCGAAGGGGTCGCAGTTTTAAGCTTGAGCTTTCAGAGCCATTGGTTGTGGATGAGGCGTTACTAAGGACTATAGATCGTGCTTGAGTGCCATCGTGACTTTGGACATCTGGGCTGCATTGTGGAGAATCGTCGACGGAGGAACCTATGCTGATAATCTTCACAGGTGATTGTGCGTGTTGTTTGTGCACAAGCGGGGCCCCAGATCTCCGGGGTGCCTTAACACCACCACTGGGATCGTTGACGACAACGTCTGTCCTCGTCACCCTCTTCTCCTGTCTCACCGTCTGGCCCTTCGCATCAAGCACCTTTATATCCATCTGTACAGTTGACAGCACTTTGGTAGTAACGAGTCTTTTCATCGAGCCCGCGGCCTTCTTTTGCATCTTCATGGCAGCTTTAGCATTCGCAACGGCAGGAGAATTCATCGCATTAGCCGTAATCGTGGACAACGGTGTCCTCGCCGGTGTCCCAGGACCACCCTTGAGAATCCTGACGTCTACATCTCCGACCTCAGTATCTGACACCCGGGACTTGGTGGTCTCCTGAGCCAAAATCTCCGCAACCCTCATACCCCTCTTCACGTTCTTCCTCGCCGGTGACCCGCCTGACGTGACACGTTGTTTCGTCAATGATACTGTTTTGGGTGGGGAATGCGGTTTGGATTTAGCGGTAACGTTCTCGCGTTTCTTCATACGGTGAATGAGTGGTACTCGATCTGGTTTCGCGGAGTCGGAAACATCACAGACGGAGTTTTCGGTTGAGGGAGCGTCGATGACCCGTTTCGAGCGTTTGCCGTAGACGTTGATTTGTTTGGTTCTTGCAGAATACATTGTAATGGTTATACCAGTCGTAGCCCGGGGGGAGACGAGGATTACTGAAGCAAATGCGTGATGTTGCGGTTATTGCCTTGCAGCTGATCAAGGTGTCTCTGTGACAGCATTTTTTCAATCAGCATCTGACCACTTCAATAGATAAGTACGGGTACACACCGAGTGCTTGAAGTTTAAGAAATCGCCTTCAAATCTTGCAGGCAACCAAGGTCTATCCCAAGACCCTTCCAATATAGTGTACACAAATTGAACCAGCGACCCCAACCACCCACGAGACGCGTCAAATCACGTGAATCACGTGCATCCCATCACCCATCATGCCCAAACCCAATTAATCTAGATAACATTCCCATCCAACGCGTCTGACCCCTCCAACCCACAATGTCCCTCCCAAACTCTCTCAGAACCTCAACAACACCGCCCGAACTCGAACTCGTAGCAACCCAACAACTTGTCGAAATTATCCCTCTCGTATCCATGGAAAAAACCGTCTTCATCTCGGTACATACCTACCCCCTCTTCTGTGGTTTAATCCCAAATCAATTTCAACGCGCAGAAATCCCCTCTTTTGGCTTGATAACTAATCTACCTCTCTCGACTCTATGGGTGTCATTCGTGGAATAAGGGCGCATATGGTCCCCTTCGTCCCCCGAACAAGGCAAAAGTCCCCCTTTGGATCGCGGTAAACCTCAAGATGAAAAAGAAATGCCATATCGTCGCGCCCAATTGGCTCACAGTCGGTACGTCCCCCCTCCACCATCCTTATCACACCTACGTTTCCCTAATCTCGACCCACGCTTCAATAGAATACCTCCAAGAACGTCTGGCACTCGAAACGTCCAACCCTGCATTCAGCGAGCTCCCATTTCGGTATATGGAGATATCCAAGGTCCTACTCGATGCGTACGCTCTCTTTCCTCTCCTCGCTTTATCTATCGGATTTTCGACGGGTTCATGCAGTGCATCAGACGACCTAGAACAACCTGATAAACTTCGTTCGCTCTTGAAAGATCTTCGTGAAGCTCGGCAAGCCAAAAGTCGTGAGGGTCTCAAACAACTCGACCACAGCGAACTAAGCGTACGTTCCTCCTTTTTATATACGAACTTAATAATCAGAGGGCTTGGTAGTTGCCTAACTTGAGCGCAATGGAGATAAACGAAATCCGGCCCTACTTTGTCGAATCAATGAGTATATTGTCAAAACTCGCTCTTCCTCCGCGAACGGATGTTTGACCTACAATAGTACAAATCACGGAACGTAAAAGACAAGGGTGTTCTTTTTCCCGCTGTCACTGAGCAGTAATAACACGTATGTACAAGTAGAAAGTTAAATGAAACAGTAGAAATCGTCACAGTTGGCATGAAAATGATACATGAAATCGTACGTTGATATAGTGGTAGCGTGAGGTCCTATGCCGGTGTATAACTGTACTGTAGTGTTGCCATTTGATACCTTGACTAGTTGTTCAGTTTCTCCAGAAGCAGGTCCAACTTTTTCTTCAACTCATCGATCTCCCTTAAAATGGTTGCCTCACTTGACTAATTCGCAACGAAAAAAGCAAGGTCAGTCGATGTTCATCCGACAAGGCCAACGAAAGGGAAAGACGCACCTGAGTAGTATTCGGGAACACCTTGATCAATTCCTCAAACGGCACCTTGCTAATCTCCATCCCCCTGCAATGCGCATCATCCACAGCTGGATTCCTGTTCTCTGGCGTGTCTTCCGCACCCTCATCATCCCCCCTGAACCAACTCTCCACCCAGCCATTTTTGCGCGTGTGAAATGCAGACTCGTACAGCGCGATGATGGTGAGTGGGATGAAGAAGATGAAGGACATGACGTAGCGGTTGAGCTACGGACAGTGTGAGTGAATAATTCATGAAACCTGGAAGTGGGTGCACCTTTGCATAGTTCTTATCGCTCAGATGGAAACACGGGAAGAACCTGAACGGGCACGTCAGTACTCAGTGGCGCCCATAATGAACCATTCATGACTCACTCGAAGGGCACAACAAATACCAGCTCGATCAAGTTGAACGGGGCAGGATAAACATACGAATCAGGTGCGCGAATCATGCCCACAGTCTTGCCAGCGAAGAACGCAAGGTATTGTGCCTCAGCATTATCAACGACCTAAGCAGTTGCTCATCAGCTCCAGAAACATGGAATAATGGGACAACTGGTTACATCAGAGTACGCAGATGAGAACAATGAGATGAGCACGTTGAGGAGTATGACAGCTGTCACAGTGTTCCAGCTATTGTTAAGCAATCATCAGGCTTTTCCGTAGCGGCTGATAGTGGAGAAAGCTTACAGGTAATAGAGAAGAAGCCCAACAGGACTCGAGCTAAATTTTCCATAATCGGGAGATCTAAATTGACATCAGCTACCTATGTTCCTTTGCGGAGTACCCGCACCACTCACTGCAAGAGCGCTTGAACAAGGACATGGACGACCTAATCACAACCCTATTAGAGAAGTGGCTGCAGAAATTAATGTTTACTCACACTCATAGGCGACTCAACGGTCCCGTCTGCAGCATCCAAAGCAAACAGTCCTTGTGCAAACCCAATAGCAAGGACAGAGAGAAGCTGATAAAGGTGTGAGAACAACGATAGATTAGCGTGATCAAACTAACCGCAAAGAAGATCCCAGATTCCTTCAACATCCGAGCCACGCAAATCTGCAGAGTACCAATATACCTAAGCAACGGCATATCAGTCTCCCAAGCGCAAAGTAGAAAAGGGTCGCTTACTTGTAGCCGTCGAAGACCGTAACAAGTTCTGAACCCCCAAAGAAATCAGTTCCACTTGAACCACGTTAACGCAGAATGAACCCACTCATCCAGATGAAAGGAGCAACACAACTCAAAATCTGGAAACTACGCAGCCTCCAGTACACGCCCTGCTCGTCCGCCGTCTGCATTCCCAAAACACGGAAGATGAACGCAATCAAGAGAAGTGTGTCCGTGACGAGAGCAACGACATTCCAAAACGTAAACGCTCGCCACCAAGTGACGAATCGCAGGAGTTTGAAGAGCTACAACACTGTTAGCGCTCACAGAAATGGGTGAAGAGGGATGAGTACCTTGAGCAAGTCTAGCAAAATACGTGTCAAGCCGGGTGTTCTGAGAGAGCAAGCAGGACACACCTTCAAAAATAAACGACAGAGCCATAATATATAGCACGACTTCCCAGGCGTCAAGAGAGCGGTGTGCTACATCAATCTTGTCCAAGGGCTCGCGCACTGTGGGAGCCGACCTCACTCTCTATATTCCAATCAAAGTGAGGATAACTGACCAGCTTGAGAGTACACCACAAGGAAGAAAAGCCAGACGATGATGCGGAAGAAGTTCTGGTACCTACAGGCAGTTGAACGACGAAATTGCAGAGATTAGACGTGAATAGGACACACCTTGGTACAGACAACCGCGAAGCATCTATGCGACTAAGGAACGTGTTTTCACGTGTCTGTGCGTAAGGAATATCTGTTCGCATCTAGTTTCAGCAGTCCTGCAATGGAGAAGGGTTATGGATGCGTACAATCGATATCGTGATGCTTGTTGTTGACCTGGATCACCTCTCCCGACCACAGAGCATTGACCACTGGAGAAACGGTATCACAGTCGGACACAAAACAGGGAAGAACATCACTATACCTTCCTGCGCCTCACTCGAAGACAAAAAGATGGTGCTAAACCACTTCTGTCATTCATGATTCTTTAAAAGGGGACCCAGTGCACATACCAGTGTTGATCAATTGCCATCTCGAGTGCACTGGAGGTCTCACTAACATCGCCATCGACCTGCAGATGCCGATACCGAGTGGACATGATGTCCATCAACTTATCCTTGGGGACCATGTGCACAATTCTCCTCGCTAGGACCTCGCATGCGACCGCTATCAACCAACTATTAGCCCCCGCAACATAGCTCATAGCAAAAGAGAGTATGGCATACCCCTCCCATAGTTTTCTCCATAATCCGCCGGGTTGTGATTGGCATCCCACATAAACTCGGCCCGGGCACGTAGCAAACAATATGGTAGCTGTCACCAGATTGATCATGGAGGTTTCGTTTGAGCCGACCCGAACAGCAAGAATGAAAGAAGAGGGGGCCGTGTTTGACACCCCGCATGCAACTCACAGCCGCGTCAAAGTCGCCTGCAGCAGCCCGGTACGCAGAAATAACCTGGGGAGTTATAATCCGACTGGTAGGTTCGTTAATACTCTCCGGATCGACTTCAACAGGTAATAGTGTAAGGGTCAATGCACGGAGTCGTTTGACCAGTTCTGTGAACAAGAACAAGAATAAAAAAAACCGGCTGTAAGCTCCAGACTTCTACCAGGGAGTATGTAGTCAACTCACTAGTGATGGTATCCGGCGAGGGGTAGCCTGTCGTTGGAAGGAGGCCGTCGCGCTCTTCATCATGGCCATTAGTGAACCCCAAGATCCCAGACATGGTGGTAAGTGTCAAGGAAGATAAGGAACAGGAACGAAAAGGTGGCGCGTGGTCCGTCGGAGGGCGAGAAGACGTCACTGGTATGGAATATCGGGAATATGATGATCTAACTATATCTAACCGCCAAACATGTACAAAGACTCTTGCGATATTGCCTCCACCACCCGCCATGCCTGTAAGCAATAAGCTCTAGATATAAACGTAGGGCGCTGAGAGGACAGACTAGGCATACCATTCCACCTTCAACGAAGCCCCCGACGTGCGCCAGGTCGGAAACCTCGCAATCCTGCCCTTTAGAACGCGTATCCGCGGTCCAGCACCCATCGGTACATCCCCTTCCACCCACCTCATATCATACTCATCGCTCACCCCAACCCCCTAGGTGACCCATCGCAATATGATATTATAGATGAAACTCTCGACCTTTTCCGCGCCAACTCCCTCTTCCGCAACTTCGAGATCAAAGGGCCTGCTGACCGCACCCTCATCATCCTCATCCTCTATGTCTCCGACTGTCTCGCCAAGCTAGGCAGCCAACGCACACCTCCTTCCCAGATCGAGGCTGGCAAGATGCTCAACACGCTTTCCGTGGATAATTTCCCTATCCCTGGTGATGCGACCTTCCCGCTCAATGCGCACTACGCCGCTCCTGCGAGCCGTGCTGATGCTGGTACGCGATCGCCATCTTCATCTGGCGTTGTAAGCTAATTATATCGTCGTGGTTGGTCATAGAGTACTTGCGAGGGTATCTGACACAGGCACGACAAGAACTCGCTGCTCGTTTGGTGGAAAAGTTGTACGCAGATGGAACAGGCAAGCCCAGCAAATGGTGGATGTCCTTCCAGAAGAGACGGTTCATGAACAGGAGCTTGGGTTCATAGATCTCTCAAACGCCCACACTGTACAATACAACAGATCTATAGCACGGAAAACAGGGATATCATGTCGTATCACTCTCCCACTACTTACGCCTCCTCTCGTTAGGATTCTTCCTTCCAAACCCAATAACAGGCATATCTCCATCCATCCTCGAGTTTCTTATCGTCCTGCCCTTCCCGCCAGACCCGACACTGATAATCTCAGGTACCCAATCCGGATCCATCCAGCTACTGACACCAGCACCGATGTTACCCTCAACGCCCTTGTTAAGCATCCCTTTGAGCATCCTGGCTTCTTCTCGTTCACGCTTTCCATCCGCGCGTTTCTTCGCCCGCATCCACTCCGCCTGGTCTTCACGTAAGATCAGCCCCTCACCAGGCCCTGTCTTCGCAGATCCCGGTTTAGGCGCAGGAATCGAGTACTTCGTCCCCCGAAGGCGATACTGAAAGTTAGGCTTCAAATGCACCTGCATCACTGGCGCATCCTTCGCTGCATTCGGCGCCGAGACCGTCACAGTGGCTCGCAGGAGCGATGGATTGCCACATGAGGGACAAAACTTTTTCGAATGATCTTTACAGATCCTAAAAAGCCAAGCCCAACCACTTCAACAACTCCAATGCATAGCGCAGCAGAA
Source organism: Podaxis carcinomalis (assembly GCA_018524395.1). NCBI lineage: Eukaryota > Fungi > Basidiomycota > Agaricomycetes > Agaricales > Agaricaceae > Podaxis > Podaxis carcinomalis. The sequence continues at coordinate 132,597 of JAEUWJ010000451.1, forward strand.
TGAACAACTCACTTGAAACATGCATGACACCTCAACACATAATTCTTCACCTTCTGAATCCTCTTCCCGTCCACACTTACAAGGTTCAACCCCATCTGTAACAACACATTCTGCATCGCAAAATCCGCAGTCATACATCCTGCGCCAATAAGCTCCTCCTTTGCTTTGCGTTTTCCCTTGGAATTTGGATTATCGTTTGGAAGAAGGTCCAGTGCACGGGATTTGTGTAAACCGACGTTTTGGGGTGTGATCCACTCGCCTTCTCCATCGTCTGAGTCGGAGGGATCATCATAGAGCTGTTGTGGGGAAGGAGGGTTAGAGCTACCGGGTGAGGGTTCGGATGCCGATGCGGTTGAGAGTTGGGGCTGAGGAGGAGGGATGGGTGATGAGGAAGAGTCCTCGTCTTTTATTTGATGTAATTCCACTTGGAGGGGTTCAAGCGGTTCTTCTGCATCTACGTTTTCTTGATCATGGGTGGTTTCCAGCGCAAGCTCTGTATCACCGGCGACCGACGGTCTATCAGCAGATGTCCCCTCCATGTTCGATTCAATGGTCAGGTTTTCAACCTGCTGTGTGAGATCTTCCGTGCCAGACTCGATAGACCGAGCTTCTGTAGCCCCATTTTCAGTCATAGATTGTTCTTCCTACTGAGCCAGATTCAGTTAATACCCTATACGTGTCGATAAAATCAAAAACTGCTTGCCTTCTCTCCATTCTCTTTTTCCTGTTCCTTCCGCTCCTTCTTATACTCCTCGTCCAACATATGAGTCAAGGCAATCACACACATATCCGCATGGGACAGGACAGAATAATCACCCGTCTTCTTCGCCCACTGTATCACTACACCCCATCACCAAAAAAGACTCAACATCAAAACCGAGATAACAAGAACAGTGAACGCCACGCACCAGCAGATAAGCTGACGGGATCCGGACTCTTCACAGCAACCTTGACACCCGACAACAGCCCCAACTTTTCAAAATGCTCTCTCGCACGACTATCCTTCAATTCCGCGAGCACTTGTGGTGTGGTGTAATACGTTTCTGCGAGACCGCGGAGGGGAGATAACGAGAGTAGAGGGCCAGCGTCCAATACGAGGTTCTTGCATTTCGGTTTTGGTGCGTCTGCCATTTTTTTTCTATCCAACTAGGTGAGTAAGAGTTGATAAGAGTGGTATCAACCACTAGATTCTGGCTTGGATGAGTTGAGATTGACTGGGAAGAAATGAATTGATGAAATTGATCTCATGGGCACGTGATACTCTCGTTTTCCCTCCAATTCTACCTGTACTGCTACAAGCAAACCTACTGCTAAGACGCGGTGGGCATATTCTGAGCTAACAGATTACCTGCACCCCTTGACAGGGTTGTATCTACTGATAGTATAGGAGCTCTGAGGTGATATGGTAGAGGGGTTGTCTGTGTGGGAAGGTAGATGTAGAGTAGGGCATTATCAGGCGCTAACGTGATACTCTTTGGTGCTTAAAATACTTCAGACGCCCGCAGAGGAGCAAGCAGAAATTGCCCATTTTGTCTGGAAAGAAATCTCCCTCTAATTTCCGCATGAGTCAACTTTACTGCGCCTTGCTCCTTGCGAAGCAGACGTATATGAAGAGCGCGCCCAATGGAGTGCAGTACAGTCCGTGCAAGTGATTAAGACAGTTCGAGAGGGAAACAATCAGGTGTGGATGATACAATCGACTTCAACGACCTTGGTGGTGTATTCTTACAATCATGTATCATCGCCATTCTAGATATACAACTAAAAAATAAAGCAGAAAACGCAGCTGAGGATCATATCCAGAATACGACTAGCGGTGTTTTCCCAACCCCGCCCTATCAAATGCGTATCGGCCGACTTCTGTCGAGGCCGAACGCACCGAACATGGATAAAACCACTTATGAACGTGCCGAATTTCCAAAACCCCCCTTTCGCGGCATTCTCGCTCCTCACTCCAGCATATCACCATCATGTCTATCAAATCGTATGTATGCACCTGTCTTCTCTGTCCAACACTCAATAACCTGGTTTTTATTTAGATTTCGAGTCGTCATTCTTCCCGGTGACGGAATTGGTGCGTCCACTCCCACCAAAGTTCTCATCGAGAGCTCTTCAATTCAATCTTTCCTATAATCAGGTCCCGAAGTCGTAGCAGAAGCAGTCAAGGTTCTCGAAACCGTCAACGCCGTCCCCACCGATGTAAAACTCAATCTCGAGACGCACCTTTTCGGCGGCTGCGCTATCGACGCCCTCGGCGTGGCCCTCCCCGAATCAACGCTCAAAGCCTGCAAAGAAGCCGACGCAATTCTCATGGGTAAAGTTCCCCTCCCCTTCTTTTCATCTCCTACTCTCTCCAATCCAACACACTAAATATCGACCTCCACAGGTTCAATCGGTGGACCAAAATGGGGCGTCAATGCTCCCATCCGTCCCGAACCTGGTCTCCTCACCCTCCGTAAATCCCTCGGCCTATACGCCAACATCCGCCCCGCGAACATCGCTTCCGAATCCCTCCTCTCTTACTCTCCTCTCCGCCCCGAAATAGCCCAAGGCACAGACCTCATAGTCGTCCGCGAACTCATCGGCGGCGCCTACTTCGGCACCCGCAAGGAACAAAACGTCGAACCCGACCCAGACACTGCATGGGACACGATGATCTACAGTGTCCACGAAGTCCAACGTATCACACGCGTCGCAGCCCAAATCGCATTGACCACCAACCCGCCAATGGAGATCCACAGCGTTGATAAAGCAAACGTCCTTGCCAGTTCAAGATTATGGAGAAAAGTCGTTACCGAGACTTTACAGAAGGAGTACCCCCAGATCAAGTTTGACCATCAACTCGTGGATTCGGCTTCTATGATCATCGTAGCGAACCCGAGGAAGTTAAACGGTGTGATTCTTACCGAGAATTTGTTTGGTGATATGTAAGTCCCAGAGACCCATATTTTCTCTGGACCCACAAACCTACTACTTCCTTTTTCTCTTTTCCTAGCCTCTCAGACCAGGCAAGTGTCATCCCGGGTTCACTCGGTCTCCTGCCCTCCGCCTCCCTTGCAGGCGCACCATCCTCTCCCTCTGCAACCGACTTCAAACCTACACCAGGATTGTACGAACCTATCCACGGCTCCGCTCCTGACATTGCCGGCAAGGGTATCGCCAACCCCGTTGGTACGATTCTCAGTGCTGCTATGCTTCTCCGTTACTCCCTTGGTCTCGAGAAACCTGCAAAGGCCATCGAGGAAGCCGTACGAAAGGTCCTTGACTTGCCTGACCTCGGTGGTCTTGGGCTTCGTACAACCGATTTAGGTGGCAATGTCGGCACCGTTGAGCTGGGTGATAAGGTTGTTGCCGAGCTGAAAAAGTTGCTCTGAACTTGGGAGCGTATGGCCTGATAGTAGTTTAGACACACTTAGATAACATTGCAATATAGTTATAGAAAACAGGACACTAAGCATTCAAATTTGAGAGCGAGTCTAGCAAAAAGTGTATGATATAGGCATAGAACGAAATTAGGTTGAACACAGAGCAGCCCACAAGAAAGCGAAATGTCTATCAACGTCTACCAAAAACATAGGTGTGCATGTTGCAGCAGAAAAATGCAGCATTTTAGTCCCTACCAAGGACAAGGCAGGACCTGGACGGAATGTAAACCTAGTGACGAGTAACGTCAGTACAAGAAGAAGATACTATAGAGCATAAGCTCACACTTACCTGCAAGAAGTTCTTCCGGTTATTCCACGTCATGGGCGTCGTGAAATAAACCGAATCACTCTTGACATTATCAAACCCTCCAAATTGAGGCTCATCACTGTTCAACACGACCTTATACTCCCCAGCCTCCTCAACACCGACACGATAATCCGTATAACTGTTAGTTGGGTGGAAGTTGAAGATGAAAAGGAGCCCAGCACGCTCAAACACGATCATCTTGTCACCTTCGTGTTTGAGGGAGACGTATGATTGAGGAGACTCAAGCCATCCGTGCTTAGCCGCGGCATGGTTCATTGCACGGTCAAAGTTGTTGAGGTATTTGTAGCGCAAGAGGTGATCATCTACGACACCCCACTGGCGCCGGGCGTAGTGGAACGAATTGCCGTTACCCTCTCTTGGGAAGTCGAGCCACTGCAGATAAATCAGCGAGAAGAGAAACGAGATGAAGCCAAAGAGACGAACCTCGGGGTGGCCAAACTCATTACCCTCGAAGTTGAGGTAACCCTCTCCACCAAGAGCATGCGTGATGAGCCTGATCATCTTGTGCAAGGCCAGGCCACGAGCGATGATGGGCGTCAGCGGCGTCAAGTCCGACATATGTGTATCTGAACACACGATCAACCTCAGCATCAAGAATCGCAGGAAAACGACTTACACATCTCCTTATCCATCAGCCAGAACGCGATGGTTTTGTCCCCAACCAAAGCTTGATCATGACTCTCGCAGTAAGCAATGCTCTTCTCTCCGTAACGCCTGTTGGTCAGTGTGAAAACGATGTTGCCCATGTCCCACTCGTCGTCAGACTTGTGCTTCAGGAGTTTGATCCATGTATCGGGAACGGCCATGGACAGTCGGTAGTCAAAGCCCACACCGCCCTTGTTGACGGGCATGCACAGGAGGGGCATACCGGATACATCCTCGGCAATGGTGATCGTACTGGGGTATAGAGTGTGCATGGCGTCGTTGGCCTGTAGGACGGTCAGATGCGGAGGCGGTTACTCGGAAGGAAGAACTTACCAGCATGAGATAGACAATACCCTCCTCGTCAGAACCATCGCCGAAGTACTCATGGTAGCCACCAGAGAAACCAGTGCCAATGCCATGGTGCTTGTACATCATGCTGGTAACACCATCGAATCGGAACCCGTCAAACCCGTACACTTCAATCCAGTACCGTAAGTTGCTGAGCAGGAACCTGAGAACCTCGTGCGAGCCATAGTTGAACAACCGACTGTCCCAGAGGTCATGGCGGCCCTTTCCACCTTCGTGGAAGTAAAGGTGATCAGTGCCATCAAACTCATTGAGACCATCAAGCACGTTCTTGCAGGCATGGGAGTGCACAATATCCAAGAGAACGGTCAAACCCAAGCCGTGGGCAGCATCGATGAGCTCCTTCAACTCCTCGGGCGTTCCGTAGCGCGAACTGGGAGCAAAGAAGCTGGTTACTTGGTAACCAAACGCTGAAAACGCATAATATCAGCGCACGTTTGCCAAAGACACATAAATTAAAGCCTCACAAGCATAATAGGCATGTTCCATGATGGCCATGAGCTGGATCGTGTTATACCCGAGATCTTTGATCCTTGGGAGGATTTTCTTAGTGAACTCCTTGTAGGTGCCCACCCGAGGTTCTTCAGTGGAAATACCGACGTGCGCCTCGTAGATCCTCAGGTTATCCGCCTTGGGTGGGCGGGGGTTCTTGAACGTATACTGCTCCTCCTTGGGCGGATTCCAGAAACGCGCCTCGTATACCGGAGAGACCTCAAGATCCTGGGTGACACGCCTTATCCACGCAGGAAGTCGTTCGATGCGCTCGCCGCTCGGGAGAATCATCGAAATCTTTTATCACATTCAATATAGAATTCCAGAAGCTCGAACGATCAGATACCTTAATCTTGCTATCGTGAGGGATAGCACAACGACCAGAGGGCAACGGAGGGACTGTAATTTCCCAGACACCGAAGTCGTCCACCTTCATTGGGTGCGATTTTCTATTCCATTCGTCTGCTCCATTCAGTATGACAGTCAACAATAACAAAGGCGACTACTGACTGAATTCCCCGATGAGATACGCTTCTTTTGCGTTAGGTGCCCACTCCCGGTATGTCACCTCGTTCTTTGGGCCAACATTGAACCCAAACTTCTCGTACCCGCGCGTAAACTTGTCATAGCCCCCTTCGTGCAGTTCGAAGGTATCTTTCCATCTCCTGTAAGCGTTGTGACGTTGAATGATAGCTGGAATATGAGGTTTAAGGTAGCCATCGATTTTGAGGACAACGGCGGGATCGAGGGGGGCGGTTGGCATTGTGGAGATTGAGAGAAGAACTTGCGCCTTCACAAATTTTGTGACGCTTCCAGTTTAAGGGCTCTTCGACCAGATAAAAAAAATGACGTAATAGCGCCGATTGGTGAATCACACCGCCACAAGACACTTTCCGGAGATTGTCGGTCCTGACCGTGTTGATCATCATGGTCAAAACGTTAACGGAGAGCGTCGAGGTGCATTCTCGCCTGAGGGTACTCAGTGATTGTTGAAACGGACGGACAACGGTTAAGGCACTCTGTGAAGTACAGCTAGATTTAGGTGGAGTTTAAAGTTGGAGCGAACTGGATGCTTGACAGGAGAGACATGTCACACAAGGGTGAGGTATGAACATCAGTGCAACGTGCGTAAGATAAAATGCATTCTAGCCGGCTATAAGGGCTTCATACCCGTGGTGCTTTCTGCGCGGAGGACTGTATGAACTTAGCACACACCCTACATACCTCAAATGTTTTAAATTTATTGGAAGATAGCGATAACAGGGTAAAGCAGTACTGTCAGTCAGCATGAAGGGATGTATAAATGGCGGACGACAGGGCTATGATGTATCGAGAATTCGGCACCACTAGACTCCCGGTGCTAAATATATAAGTGCCGATTCGGCAGCTACATGGATTTGCTCGACGTATCCCTGTTGCTACACCTTGGGCCAGGTAGACAGACCGGATTGTGGAGGCTTGCAAGGACAGACTTAACTTATAAGCAGAGTTCGTGTGTTAATGCGGCAATACTAATCATTCCTGTTTTTTTTTTCTTTTTCAGATTGGTTGTTATAATGTTGACATCAGGGCCTTGTCGTGGAGAATAAAAAGTACATAGGTACAGAAACACGAGCGCGCTGAAAATGTGAAAAATGGCCTTGTGCAATCCGTGCTTGATTCTCCTCCTTCCGTTTCACAGTGTAGTTATCAGATTTTGTCCGTTCTCGAGCGATCTGCCGTGTCAGGTACGACACATCGCCCTCCTCTGTCCGGTGTACATCCACCGCCTCCACGATCTGTTCCAGGTGTTGCGCTGTTCCCGTGGCATGGGATAACGGTCCCGCAGACATAGGAAAGCTGCACGAGCGTAAATCAATGGTCCGAGAGCCCGAGGACACGGATTGTGCCAAGGATAACTTTTCAACGCGAACAAGGGGTCGAGGGAGCCAGTAACGTTGTGCTCCTGTTGTAGCTGACCTTGACTTCAAAGAAGCCGTGGAGCCTCCCTTGGGCTAGCGGAATACAACAAAAATACCATCCCGCCGGATCGCAAATAGGGTTCGGAAGAAAGGCACTTTGCTATATGCCACTGACGACCCTCGGTTAGAGAATCCTTGTCATACAGGTCGCTGGTGTATAGGGTCTTCATGTCGATGTGGGCCTTCTAACCTCTCATTGGACTTTTGGCTGCATGACGGACTGGTGTCTGGCACCTTCAATTACACAGGAGTACCTAGTTAGAGAGATGATAGTCCCCTTACTCGTGTGCTGTTATCAAGGTAACGAGTAATCGTTTTCCCGGTCAGCTGGAAGCTAACCTCAGCGCTTCGTTTATCATAACGAGCATTTACGTGCAGAGGAACTCTCTGAATACTGGATTGTTGAGTTCGACGATTCCTTGAAGAGGGGGTGCGAGAAACGAGCTTGAGTGTAGCCCAGCTTCTCTAAGGCAGAACTTGTCCTCCATGATAGAACAACGAGCACTTCGTCTTGGCGGCTATGAGGGGCAGTGCAAGGTGGAGCATCATCACCAATCAATCAGGAAACTGGAGAACACTGGCAGGGCACGAACAATTTCCATCACGTTTGGAGATGGTGCGTCTGTAGACCGAGTCGACGAAAGAGTACCGAAGATGAATATGAGTAAATTGTGTTGAATTAACGGTGTCAGACCTCGTGCAATGGCTCGCAGATCCTAGGTCATAGGTAGGCGCGAGCGAGAGCCTCGAAACCGCTTGAGGGCGAAGTTGGGCGGCGCTTTCCCGCATGAATTCGAGTTAGTCTGGTTGGGTGGCATTGTTGACTATGCGTTCTCCGAGCACTCAGAACAAGATAAGGGAGAAAACACGTCCTCAAACCCGGTGGACTAGATATATAAAGCCTTTCATCTTGCATTTTCATGCCTGGCGATTTATATGACACTGTAAGAATAACAAACGAGCTACAGCATAATGAGCATATAGAAGAACAGTAAGTAGCTCACCTCAGTCACTCGACGTATGCACGAGAACTGAGGGTGTCTATCTTATTTAAGTAGAATACTCTAAGGGTCAAAGAAGGAAGAAAAACTGTGTCTATAGGGTATCTAAGGACAAAACTGTGGCACAATGGGTAGCTAGGAGAAATGTGTGTCTAAGGGATGAACCAGGGAAATATCGAGGCCACAGATGTAGCCTACGCGTGGAGTCGGGACTCGGAACCGATTTGCTAATGCAACAGACACAAGTCGGCGTGGCTCAAGCAGAAACCAGAGGGGGAGTGTGTCTGAATGTTGCAGCAACATCACATTACATAAGCGGCATCTTATCGGCTGTCCAATCAGATCAAAGTTTCCCAAGTAGGGCAACGTTGATTAACTGAGGGACGGAATTACAAGGTGTGTTTTGTACTCCGTCCTCCAGCTTGTCCTCGACATGGTCATTCTTTTTCTTCGTCGTCCGTCTCTTTGGCAACTGTAGTAACCCACGCAACACCTACAGACCTATATAACTTCGCGTACTCTTCACCCCCTTCCTCGTGGTCCTCCTCAAGATATTTCAAAGAGTAAGCGTTTTCAAGTTCAAATACGAAGACAAGTCAGGCTCAAGTCCATAGTTTCAAGATTCCAAGACGCGCCGAACACCCCTCGAACACAAGGTGAATATACTCTTTGGTTTATCCTGAGTAGTGAGTCTGATCCAGAGGTGAGTGGCATGTTGAAGTTGATTATACGACGTGGCTAGACTTTCATTCCCTCTAGTATGGTTTCATTGACAGGTCACTCTCCTCAACCTCCAAACTCGGTTCCGAAAATATGCTCAGCTTGTGGCGGTCCTACGCGAGGGCACAGCTGGCAAGGCACTCGCACTAACCGCAAGTTGATCTGTCCGAGTCCCGAGAAGCTGAACGAGATCCTCCTCCAACTCTGGAATGAGGGCCACCATGAATTTGTACGAGGGATAATTGCAAGGAAGGGGATGTCCTTTCCCTCCCTTCCCTCCCCACCCATCTCCCCAGAACCCTCAACAAGCCGTAACGAGCGGATCCTTCGACGAAAATCAACATCCTCCCATCTCGGGCACCAACCAGAGACTGGCACGTCCGAGAAGGAGAAACACAAAGCCGGAGACACTCGAACATCCGTGGCTGGTAGTCTACGCCGTATCCTCAGTGTTGTTATCGACCAAGAAGAACCCAACCCCCTTCGTTCCCCACCTCGCTCCCGTTCCCCATCACCAATATCCCTTCCTGGACCTGACGTCCCTATTGCACACCCCGATGACCTCCCCGCAGTCGGCCCATGGAACGCACAACGTCGCAAAGAATGGGTCACACCACCAGCAATCACAGAAATGCCCGAGGGAGATACTGCATCGCTTGTCCCAACTTTGCTCATCGATTCTGATGGCCACACCATTCGCGAAGGCTCTCGTGCTGAAGCGCACTTCCGTGCCCAAGCAGCTTTTGAGGCTCGACAGCGATCCCAACAACAACGCCAGCGAACCAGTGCGCTCCGGCCCCTATACGAAGACGAGGGCAGTGTCCAAGCACTGTCTGTACTCCACGTTGATGACGACGACCATGACTATGAAGGCAGCGGGTTTCTTCGTGTTCTGCGGTCCGTCATGGTGAGCCCAGTTATTGTTGCAATTCCCGTGCGTTACGAGGACATCCCTCGAGTCCAAGAAACTGCCGCTCGTCAAGGTCTCCACACTTCTGTCCTCGACGTTCTCCCACGAAACCCTAGTATAGCAATCCGAATCCTCCCTCAAGCACTACGAAATTCTTTCATCAAACGAACAATTACCACGAAGAGTGTCAATAGCGAGGATGACAATAGACCGATTGTCGTGATTGGCCGTAACCCGGAGATGACACAAAGATATGTAGAGATGGCCCAGCGTGGTATCATGCCTGGCACCATCGCATTAGATCGCGAAATGCTGAGCGCTCCTCGGCTAATAACAATGACTCAGCTCATCTTCATCTCCTTCTTTACCGTTGCCCTCGCTTGGACTCTCTTCTTCTTTTTCCTACTATAGTGATTGATTTGGGTTTTATTGGCTATACTTGCTGTTCCTTGCTTTATCTTCATTGAACTTCAAGTGCTATTTGATTTTTTCCCCTTAGCTCAGTCTTTCTTTTTCCCTTTCCTTTTATTTTGTCTTTATACAATGGACGTTTTGTGGGCGCTATAGGTCAGGCTACTATATCATCCTCATCACTCCTCGCTCTTGCTGTAGTATATTGTTTTCCTTGTTTCTGCGCAGTGTTATCTGTAAAATTTACATTTACTTACAGCTCGTTTATCCTCCTGTTTATTACTCTTATTCCTAGGCTTGCATATTAACACTCTAAACACCTCTTGCATCTGCGACATGATGTCTATGCCGCTATGACAAGCTATGCTCTGATTTATGCCCCTATGTTTATGATTTATGCCTTTTTATATATGATTCATGCCGTATGCCAATCCTTGCAGGTCAAGTACTCATGGTCTCATACTACTAATGCATTTCATGTGCGCAGATATACTACAACAGATATCCTCCTCTTCGACAAAGTGTAGGTACTAATGTGTCCCTAGGTACACAAGGAAAGCGCTATCCGAAGATATCAAGTCGAATAAAAATAGTACCGGTATCAAACAAAATTAATAACAAACACAATCTGTTATCATGTCGCGTCGTAACGAAACATTAAACTCCAGTACAAGGATAAGCTCCCAAGCCTTACACACCCCACTCATCCAAATACCCAAACCCGCCACCAGCACCACCCATCCTCCCACCCCAATTCCGATTTAACCTATCCTCCATCCTCTCATCCTGCCTCGACACATACGCCAACCCACTCGTACCAGGTCCCGCATTCAGACCAAACCAAGCCGCAAACCACCCCGCACCACCACCCTCCTCACTTTCACCCTCCTCATCCCTCTTTCCCTTAGCCATTTCCTTACTCCTCCCCTTCCGCTTTCCTTTAAACTTCTCCGGCCGCGAGCTCACATGCGCCTCTGGCAACTCTGCAAAGCTTATCCGTTTAGGAGTAGACCGTCCCGAACTGGGTGTGCTTTGCACCTGAGTCTGCGTAGGCCACAAATGTAACCCCTTCACACCACCTGCCGACACTTCAGGTACAACTAACGTATCCCCGATCGTCATAGGAGAAGCACCAATAGTGGGTGAAGGCGTAGCAGACCTCGAACCTTTCATCGCACTTTGTCTTGGAGGTGAGGGTGGTCTTGTAGACGCATGATGAACCTTCTTTGTCAACATCCTCGATATCGAGGCTGTTGCTGTTGATGTTCCAGAAACGGCCGCAGGAGGTGGTGTGAGCGTTATGGGTGCCTTTTTTCGTGGCGATGTGACTGACGCGGATGCTGACGACGTGACAGACTTGGCATCTTCAGGCGCCGGTTGCTCGTCAAGGATTTTACGGAGACACGAGATGGTTTTTTTCGCCACATAACCATCAGATGAGGAGGAGGATTCTTCGGCAGGGGGTGTCATTGGTCGATGCTGGTGCGAAAGTGATGATGGTGTTACGGGGGATGTATGTGAGCGGGTGATTTCAGATGATCGCCGAGGTGAGGCTTGGGGTGAGGCTTTGCGTCGACCTCGCTCTGAGCTTCCAGCACTCGAATTTCTTCGCTTGACCGTAAACGAGGATGTGAACGATGAAGAAGGCGTGGCATTCCCGGAATTTGAAGTACGCTTGACAATAAAAGATGCAAGCTTGGTATAAGCAGGTGTCGACGAGGAGGGTAGTGGTGTTTCGGTAACGACTGGCAACGCGGGAGATGAATGTAGACTCGTCGTGGACGTATTCCAGTCCGCGTTCGGGTATATCGATGTACCCGAACGTATACCGAGTGTGGAAGGTAATGTAATAATTGCAGGATCTGCGCCGGGTTCAATGTATTGAGTGAGTGCACGAGGTGGAGGTGCGACAAGGTCGTCTCTTGTCCGATGAGATAAACGTAACCGGGCGGCTCTCGAAGATTCTGCAGCAGCAGCTTCCCGCAGGTCCAGGGATGGACGCCGACGTTGAGGCCGTGGATCACACTGTAGAGGTGATGTTGAAGCTGGGAGACTGCAACTTATCCCCGCCTCAAGATTCGAAGTAAACGATGAGCGCATCCTGCCCCGGACCCCATCCGCTCCACCCGTACTCCACCCATCGTCCTCAACACGACCCTCGTTCACGTCCTGACCATCTCCCAACAAACTATCCACCCTCTTCGTAATCTCCTCCAAGTCGTCCATCCATGAAGTCTGTTTATCCCACTTCCCTCTTATCCTCGCCGATAAATTCACAGCTCTAGCCTCCAACGTCTGGTCCGCAGGGGAGTCACAAGCAAGTACCGTCGACAAGCTCGTCTGTGTCGTAATTGAGCTCTGCAGCAACGTATTTGACATCTCTAACGCATGCACACTGCGTTCTAGAAGCGCGTCCAGGTAAGGATCCACGGGGCTCGTTTCACTGGCGCTAAGGTTAAGCTGCGGCGGAGCCGAATGTTTCCGTTTGTGTTGTTGAAAGCGGTGTCGGCGACGGGGCGATGTAACTGGAGCAGTGTGTGGTGTACGTGGAAGTGTCGTCGATGTTCCTGGAGGAGGTTGCTGTTGTAACAATAGAGTATTACAGTGATTACGATAGTCTTCAGAGTCGGTGTCCTCGTCGGCCTCTTCCGCGCTGTCTGGATAATCTGGAGGTTTATCTGAGGGGATATCTTCTTCAAGCGACGTTTCCTGGGTGTGTCGTTGCCAGGGATGCACACTAGTAGATGACTGGTGGTACTCAGGTAGAGTAGCGGTAGTATCGGAAGAGAGCCGGAGAGCAGAGGTTCGTTTGCGGTGGGTGCGGCGGGGGGAGGAAATGGGTTTGTTGAGCATGGCTGGGAGGATATTTAGACGAGAGCGCTCCGAAGGCGCTGCCGTCGATGAGGATGTCGAGTCAGAGGAAATTGGGGGTGGTGTTGAGTAAATGGGGTCAAGTGGTTGATTGACCGCGTGGTAGCCAGACTCAATTTGTCAGTTTGCGTCCTTGTTTGTGTCCTTACTCCCACTCCTGATAAGCATATCCCTGTCATGCTACACAAACAACTTGTAATCTAATCTTCCTCTTATTTACTAGGTAGAGAAAGGGTCCTTTGTCTCTTCGGGCCGGACGGTTCCTAGAAAAAATATCAGCAACTAAGCTTCATGCTAATCAATAGTCCCAGACCGTTATATCAATGATATTAGTTGCCGCCATGAAATCCTCAAACGGCCCGGCAACAAGCTCGAAGTACACCTGGAGGGCAGTTCTCTTCAAAAATAGGATTGGGGGATAGAAGCGAGGTGTCGTCCACAAGAAGATTCGTCCATACTGGTTTGCGATCTTCTCGTAATCCTCTGCGCACGGAAATTAGAATGACTCACACCCAGGGCACATAAAGATAACATACTTTGCAGTGCCACCCGAAGATCTAGCCAGGTGTTCGTGACATCAGTGATTATGCCACCTACGCCCCATCGCACCGCCTAAAAATATCGCGGATGTGAGATTAATGTCATGTTCGCTGAAATGTCGGCGATAAAGTGGGCAGGACAGGGACATAACGTACCTCCATCATATGCGCGGGCTCATTCACAGTCCAGACCATCAAGTACTTCCCCGCACTCTTGCATTCTTCTCGAAACCTGAAAAGAAAACACGCCGTCAAAAACCTGCGCCAAACGATAAGTTCGTGCACGAACTTTTGTCCGTCAGCACTGGCGAGCGAACCAAACGCGATAGAAAAAGCATCGCAGTGCTTCCAGAAATACTTCCTCGCAAGATACGTGCTAACCCCTAGATACGACCTGCGACAGTACGGCAATATCCTCACCGCTGCCTGCAGAAATTTTGGGTGCCAGAGTCCGAGTAGGATCCGGGGTGCGAGAGCAGTTTCCCATGAAGGTTGAGCAGATATAATTTCGTGCATGAGCTTGAACAATTTCTCTGGGTCGTTCCAGATCTTGACGTCGACGTTGAACCTGACATGTTGATTCTCGGGCTAAGTGGAGAAAAAAACAAGCTAAGATTAAGAAAACGTATTGGGAGGGTAGAAGACGGACCTTCATGAGTAATTCGACAGTCTCCACAAATGTCGGAATGGGTTGCTTCGGCTCCTTGACTGTGCGAACATGTTGCATCCCATTTTCTCCATACCAAGTCCGTTCCTTAATTCGACCTACAATTAACACCAAAAATCTAATGTCAACCCTGACTCCAGCAGTAAAAACAACAGGGATCACCTGTCGAATTTGTAGTCCGTTCGAGACCTGCACGAGGAATGTCACCAAAGGACAAATCAGCGCAGGCCCACGCCGAAAACCGCCACACGAACTAGGGTCATGAAACATAATCACAACGTTATCTGCAGACACATGCACATCTAATTAACCAGGTGGATGGACTGTTCATCATTCCAAGACAATGCCACAGCAGTTAGACAAGACACATACCACTCTCAATGCCTTCGGCTCCATCACGTATAGCGGCCTCGAAACTCGCAAGTGTGTTCTCCGGGAACCGTGCTGATGCCTGTGAAACATCATTACTGGGCGCACAAATCCTTCAGCGGGGGGCTCTCTACCCACCCCTCGATGACCCCAGCAATCTGTTATGTCAGAATCGTGAGTAGTCAATCAGAATGACAGCACAGACTTAGGACGACGCACCCGGAAACCCACGAGTAGCAGGCTCAACACTCTTACTAGGGGACATGATGTTGAGGGAGTTGCAGCAATAAATCTAGAGCAAAAGAAACAACGGTATTACTCAAAGAAGGTGTGCCCTGCTGATAATTTATATGATGGCACCAGAGTGAGCCTCGAGGCGGCCACAGTGCAAATGCGTGTTGTCTGTTATGTCAAAGACAGTGGAGACCAAGAAAGGAGTGGTGTGTGAGAACATCATATAATGTACCCACTTGGAAGGATCCCGTGGTGCGCAGCTCTAGCTTCCTTCTTCCGGCTTTCCGGCCATGTTTACGCATATGTATAGTGCTGGACAGTAGGGTGGTTTGGTGATTTCTCGAACCCCGTCTTGAGGTGTTCCAACCCCTGTTCCGTTATCCAGAAGGAAACTCGATAGGCTACTCAGGCTCGTCAGGTCTCCTGTTTGTATTCCTTGGTTGTGGGTTCATTCATTTGGAAATGAGGTCGCCAGGATCGAGGTGCTTCGGGGTTGCACGTTGAATGTTCAATAAACGTGCGAGATGTGTGGGCCCTCTTCACCTGGGGTCACTAGAGCAGCAGTCCAAGCATAATTAGCACGTGCATCTGGGTCAAACAGACACCAGGAATAGACCAGTTCAGGGTGGTGAGCCTTACTGTTGCCTGCCAGTGGTATGCCAGCTCAATAAAGCAGTAGCACATCTATCACAGTTCAAAATCTACTATGTAGTACATATTGTGGAATATTAAGGCTCTCCCAGACAAAGCAGGACGAAATTAGCAAATACGAATCATAGAAAAAGGTGGTATCTCCATTTTCCCATTCTTCAAGCCCTAAACTCAAGAATCTTATTTGAAGCCAAGAAATTGTCAAACGGTCCCGCTATCCTCTCTAGATAAACCTGATCCACGCGACTCTTGTACATCAGGATGGGCGAATAAAACTTGGGCGTCCACAAGAAGAGCCGTCCATATTGAGATCCGATCTTGTCGTAATCCGCTGTCAACGAAAGAGAAAAGGATCAGAAGACAATGGTATTGGACATGATGCCGGCAAGATACGAGTCGAGACATACTCTGCAATGCTGTACGGAGATCCAGCCAAGTCTTGGTCACGTCAGTGATGATGGCGCTTACACCCCAACGCACGGCCTATAAATATCGCGACACACTCGGGATCAGTCTCGAATTCTTCGCAAGTGAACTGAAAAGCCGACGGACCTCCATCATATATGCCGGCTCGTTCACGGTCCAGACCATAATATTCTTCCCGGCCCTCTTGCACTCTTCCCTAAACCTGGAACAGAAAAACCAGATACACATAAGTCAACAAAAGACGCCATGGGCATACACAGTCGTCAACACTTGTTACTTACCTCTGACCGTCAGCAGTAGTGAGCGCAGCAAACGCGATCGAAAACGCATCACAATCCTTCCAGAAATACTTCCTCGCAATATACGTGCTATTCCCAATATACGACCGGCGGCAATAGGGCAACCTTTCCTTCGCGTACGTCAAAAACCTGGGATGCCAGAGACCCAAAAGGATACGCGGCGCGAGGGCCGTCTCCCAACAAGGTTGTGCGGTGATAATCTGGTTCATGAGTTTGAACAGTCTGTCGGGATCATTCTGGACTTTGACATCGACGTTGAACTTGACATGTTGGTTTTCGGGCTAAATATAAACACGTGTTCATTTCAGAGTTTAGCGTCGTTAGAATGGCGGCGCGGCAAATGGTACGGACCCTCATGAGCAATTCAATGGTCTCAGCAAAAGTCGGAATGGCCTGCTTGGGTTCCTTGATGGTCCGAATGTGCTGCATTCCTTTCTCTCCGAACCAAGTCCTTTCCTTAATTTGGCCTAAACCCGCGACGCGACGGGAAACAAATAATCAATCCACCGCTTATCGGACCTCGGGAGAGGCAAGCCAAAACAGAGTCGAGAACCAAGGGATCATACCTGTCGAGTCTGTCGTCCGGTCCAAAGCTACACCACGTCACGGCAGTCAGCACCCAGCCTCACAAACGAGAACGCGCAACAAGGAACAAGGGGGGGGGGGGACAAACCTGGGTCATGGAACATAAGGACAACATCATCTGCTGATACGTGGACGTCTGCGCAGGAAGGTTACGGGTCGTGACAGGGTAATGCCATGTTCAAATACCGCTCTCAATGCCCTCCGCGCCGTCGCGTATGGCGGCCTCGAAGCTTGCGAGGGTATTCTCCGGGAACCGTGATGAAGCCTATCAAGAGAAACACGAGGTGAGTTTGATACCGTTGTTGGGTGGGTCTCCACATACTCCACGGTGGCCCCAGCAGTCTGTTGGAAAACAAGAGGTGAACGACGTGGCATGGTGTTCCACAGACGACGACATACCTGGAAGGACACGAGCAGCGGGGCTGGCGGCACTCTTCATTCTCCTCGAGAACATAATAGCTGCAACGGAGCGGGGTCGGGGTTGGGGTGACAACAGTGCAGAGGAACGAAGCACGAAGAGCCGGGAATTTATAGTGGCAGCCAACATAATTATAATAGAATCAGAGCAGTGGGCCAAATACGCGTGTATGATGCCGATATCCAACGAAAAGGGTGCTGAGAAATTTTCAAAGGGTTGGGAGTAGAAACGTTGCCTTGCTTGTTCTGGCGAAGCTACTTTACGCGGTCAGGACGGCTTGGGCGAATCGTAGTTCCTGATCTACCCCCGCTTTCTTGCCCTGACTCTGTAAAAATCGAGCAATCCACATTTGGAACTCGTAAATTCAGCTCCTTAGTTCCGGCCCTGGCAGATATTTCCTTATACGTATAGCACCTGCCAATTGAGTGCGTCTCCGTTGTCTGTGCTCTGAATGGATTGTTGAAAAATGTTAAAATAGCAATTTTTCATTAAGAGATGGGGAATAGTGGATGCGAAAAACAAAAAGCGGAGCACGAATGAGGTATCGCGAACGTGTGATCGGAATGAGCGCTAGAGTCTTTGTCCGGTGTAACATGTTTTTCCATAACTCTGCTTGAGTGCGCACATGCGTGCCCGGGTTGCCAACGTTGCCAAGCAGCCCATCGATATAGACGCGTTGCACGGCTGGAGCGGTAGAACTAGATAATCAAGGTAGTCAAACTCCAGGCGAACCCAATAATTGTGTGCTTGAAGTGTCACCGGCACTTTGTGATCCGGCGCTCAAAGGTTAAACCCATACCATACCTCTTCCAGAACGCGCAGCACAGGGTGGAAAGTTCCTCCCCAAAAATCAGATTTCCATACGTAAATTATCCATATGATATGTGGATTAAAGAATCCCTCATCTCCAACACTGTCTCCAACACTTGCCCGACGCCGTGGTTACAACCATGATTGGATCTCATGACCCGCACGACAATATATTATTGGCACCATTTCTTACTTCTTCTCCGGTCGACCAACCAAAACCATTCCCTCATCCTCTTCCGTTTCTCCACCAGCTTCGCTTCCGGTTGCCGACCTCCACTGTTGCGACGAGGTCGCAGAAGACGCCAACGACACAGTAGATCCCTTCGTAGATCCCTTCGATCCATCCAAATCTGGACCATCCGCATCGGATTCCGCAGGGGGTGTGGAAGGGTTGACAGCAACACTGGCGCCAGAGAACCTCGATTGTTCCTTCTCTGATGTTTGGCCAGATGGCTTTTCCTTTCCCTCTTCCCCGGCAGTATCAGGTTTGCGGGCATGAACCGATATCTCACGCAACGCTTCAAGCATCTGATCCCTCACGCGTTTCATCAGATCGTTGATATCGGCCGTGGTCAATCCCTCTGTTGAGACAGGTGGTAATACTAGGGGTACACAATTCAAAACAAGTCAGACGACCCGTGAAGCGAAAGGTCATGCAGGTATATATCATGACCGGGTGCGTACCTCGGACCTTGATCACACCAGTACCAAAGAATCCCTTCCTGTATATATGCCAGTAGTTTTCGGTCACCATAGGAATGATCGGAATGCCGGCTTGGATGGCCATGTGGAAGCCGCCCTTCTTGAAAGACAGCAAGTCTGCCTCAGGGCCAAGATGCCGTGTGCCTTCGGGGTACATAAACAACGAAATCCGGAGTCGCTTCATCATATCCGTAGCAGCTCTCAACGAGCGGATTGCCCTCTCGTTGTTCCCTCTGTCGATGAAAATGGCGCCCGAGAGCATCATGAAGGGGCCGACGGGGCTGAACCTAAGTTGTTGCTTGGCTAGAATAGATGTCCCTTTCGGCATGGTTCTATTGAAACTGTGTTCAGTTACTCCTCTATGATATGGTAGCTGACGCACCTCCCGATGATGAGCATATCCAAAACACTTTGGTGATTACACATAAGAACTGCAGGTTTATTATTCAAATATTCTTCTCCCTCTACCTCGACTTTGAGATCCATCAATCTCGACGCAACGTGATAAAACATCCCAGCAACATAGTAATTGACATCATGCGGTCGACCAAGGATGGCCAACGTGGCCGCGGTCGCAATGCCAGCAGTGGCAACACCGGCGAGGGTGCCCAAGTAGACAAAGACGCGAGTGTAGTAGCGTCCTGTGGGCGAGGCAGCAGATATCGAGTTGAGGAGGATGACGGGGAGAGAGAGGTATGCTAAGGGCCTGAATATACTCGCGAAGAAGCCCATGTTCTATGAGTGGGTATCGAAAGAGATTAAGTGAAGAGAGGAAGGGGAAAAAAGGAGAAGTCGATGTTGTGGTGAGTGATGAGAAGGATCAAACCCAAATCAGCCGTAAACGCGTGCTTCCCTTCTTCTGCCTCATTCTCTTTCAGTGATGTCGCCAGAACAAACCGCACATTCCCTTCCTCGCGGTACACATCATCTATGTTAACTCGTACGGAACTAAATGATCTTCAGGGAGGACCCAAGCCACAAAGCCACTCGCCGCAGCCACCAGCACCAGTGGTGTCGCTGCCCCAACCGCCTCTACCCGCGCAAAGGTAAAGCCTCAAACCTCGGCTTCTGCTTCAGCCGAAAAGCGGCCAGCCAGGAGTGTTCCTGCTGCCACCAAGGCCTCAGCCTCACCAACCACCGCGAACACGATACCACGTACAGAGACGACATCGCGTCAGGCAAGACCAGTGACGGCTCCTGAGGCGCCGACCAAGTCAAAAAGCCAACCTATACGGGCCTCAAGTTTGAAGAAGGAACCACCCAAGAAATCAGCGACTAAGGATAGCATAAAGGATGTCGCTTCCTCGGTATGTTAGCGGAGACCATTCCGCCATAGACGTGTCATGACCCCTTTCTGACAGGAAATTACCGTTAATGTTCAGGCTGCGCAAGCCGTCAGTGACGACGGAAAGCCTGCCTCCCTTGCGGTGCCTCAAGAGGAAGCTAAACCTGGACCCTCGGAACCCACAGAACGCGCTCCTCCGGCTGCATCCCCGACTAGACTACCTTCTACTTCGGACCCATTGCAAGTCGCAGCGCAGACATACCCATGGCTATATATGAACTCAACACTGGACGCGTGTTTCGCAGACGCGGAGAAAACTGCCGAGGTACGCTCTAAAATGCTGAAATAGCAAACCCCTCCTTACCTCGGCTCCATTCCTAGAAACAACTCGGTGAACTCGAAAAACAAATCACAGAAGACGAAGCCCAACTAGCAGACGAGAAGCTCCGATATGATAGCGAGAGGATAATCGAGTTCTGTGACGAACTGGGCTCAGACACCGTAAGTTGCCTCTCTATTCCCAATCCTTCCACCAAAAACCATGCTCATTTTCCCGGCTCTTACTAGTTTGCTAAAGAAGCACCAGCAATAATGCAATCGTTCATCTCATTTGGCGAAGTTTGCGAACGCGTCGAAGCAGAAGCTCTCCAACTGGCAATGACCACCCCGAGCCTCGACTCCGAAGAACCATTACACGCGTACAGTGTTATGATGGACAACCTCGACGAGTTACAAGACCAAGCGTCGGAACTAGAGTCCTCCATCTTACGTTTGACAAGCTCGGGTCCAAACTCTATAGAAGTCCCAGCTCAGGAGGGGGACTTCCAGGCGTCGTCCGAGTCGGGTACCAAGGACTCAGAGGAGCAAGGCAACGGCAATGAAAACGAGGGTGAAGACATGGAAAAGGAACAGAAATTACGGAAAGACGCGTATACGGCTCGCGCACAGACCGTTGGCGTCTTCGCGGCTTGTCTTCCTGTCTTACGCGCCCGAGTTGCCAATTTGTCGATGGCACAAGAGTTGATTGATAGCGCGCAAGAGAACTTTAGCCTTGCGTTAAGGATCGAGAGTTTGGGTATCGAGTAGACCGCTTCTGCCCGTTTGTTTCCATTGGAAGTTTTTTAGTTGTTGAGATTCTAGAAAGTCGGGTCTGGCAGCGCGAGTCGCGAGATGTGGAAACCATTAGTTTTGTCACTTTGTTTTCTTGGATGTGATGCGTATATACATACCTTTCCGCACCAGACATAATCATATACATGATCAATTTGACGGATTGCGGAAGGATTTACATAACTGCGCCCTCAGGGGCTCTTTGGTTAAGTATGCGTCTCCGCCCTGTTGCAGGTTTTTCATGTCTTGTCGAAAATGGTAACTATCCACACTTGCTGGAGCTGTTATCACCTTTTCGTAAATAATATCCTAGTGCTAGTTTGAATTCCGAGCAAAGGCTCGTGACGAGTGTATACGCGTGCCCCGTACAGCAGCATAGGCGTCATATCGTTTATGCCCTCTCCTCTTACTCACGTCGTTGATCAGAAGATGGCCTTACTGGCACTCTCATGGCCTGTATCTCCCCATGATCATGCCTCGATCAACGGCGACCAATCTAAACCTCACACATCAGGTGTACATGTGACACAGTATGCGAACATTTAAATAACGATGACACTGTTCAGTCTCGGGTCTCCTTTCTCGAAAGTATGTGTTAATCGGTGCCACAATGGCTATTTGTTGCCATGCCCGAGCCCGTCAGAGCCCCTCTTAATATATTCTGGCGTTTTGTTCAGCACTCAACTTACGAATCTATCGGCCCTAGTCGACTCATGTTTAGCATTACCACTATAAAAAGATCATGTTGAGGACGAGAGTGAATATTATCTAAGAGTCCATCCAAGAGTCTGTAGCCCGTGATAATATAATATCCACATCTAGGGAAGTTAGCGAAAAAATAACGCTTCGGGTCACCACACGTTCCCTGAGATCCAAAGTCCAACGTGCTCTACCATAATGCCGTCTCTAGTACCGTCGGGGCCGGAGATTCTATGGCGCCTGGACACCCGCGCATTCCGCCATCGCATCATGGTGTAGGTGTTGGGAAATCATAACGAAACGTATACACGCGCTCGTACATTTCGCCCTTAATCAAAACGGTTGTTTTACATTGTATCCAACCGTAGCCTTCATTTCCGATGAAGGCCGTAGTAAAATCGCCCGGCGAGTGGGTCTTCGCGTCCTCCAAGTAAGTTATGAGTTCTTGTACGTGTCGACCCATGCCACTGTATTCCCAGGATTCTTCAGCATCCCGGAGCTTGCTGCCGCACTTGCGCTATAAGGTAGAGATGCGATCAGCAAAGGACCTGTAACAAACCCGCCGGCTATCTAACCTGAGAATGGTGATGCCGGTAATTTTGGTTTTTGACTTTGATCAAGTCGATCTCCTTGAATGGAATATACTGAACCGCTCCATGCTCCCTGAGCCTGAGTGCAGAATGAAGGTTGTTGTCCTGAAAAGTCACCACACCTTGTGAGCCGCTATAGTTTGGCACAAAAAACCATGCTTACAAACAAAACTTCAAGTAAATTCCTCGAATATTGACAAACGTTCATCACCTTCAAGGCGTGGGTAACACTAGAGAGTGAGAGATCAGTCAATGATCCATGTAGGCGGCACATCTCGCTTGATGCTCTCTGGTACAGAGCTGATCTAACAGGAGAGTCGGCATATTCATGGCATGACCAGAGAAGGACGATATGCATTGATGGCCCAGCAGATCCAGGCGATTCGACTGGTTCCATAGCAGTGTTAATAACCTCCCAAGTAGCCAAGGAGGAACAGTGTTATGGACTTACACCGGGGTACATCCTTCAGAAGTCTGAGAGCACGCTGGACGTTGCGTTGCTCTTCCTCAATCCGAGTCAGTGCCAACGTCCCAGACCTCCCAGGATTGGAAAGATAATCCTTGAAGGATTTATGATAGAAAGTGATCGGAGCTTGTGCAGCCCGGTGGGGAGGAGGCACGCTGAGGACTGAATGGAGACGATGAACAGCACCATACGCGGCATCAGGAGTCAGTCCCAACCATTCGCATAAAAAAGCGAAGGTGGGAATGATGGGACGTCCGTAAACCAGGTAGGACAACAGATTTCTGGTGTCTGGCCACACGCCCGGAGGGACCTGCGAGATGACGTAGTCATACAATGCATCAAGCTGAGCCATTGGCTGGGTCGCGCCCGTGTCTGGTTGTCCCAGAGAGGTGTTGTCAACGATGTCAAGGATTACTTGAAGTTGGGATACAGGGTTGCCATAAGTTGGTTCTCCAATGAACCGGGTGACTGCAGCCCCAAACGCAAAAAATCCTTTTGTGGCAGCAGCAAGCTTTATGAAATGACTCTCGAGCGGCCATTGAGGATAGAGAGATGTGGCGGGATAAGCAGCTCGAATCCTTTCTAATTCTGTACGGAGGAAGCACTCGACATCACGACAAGCTTCATCAGAGGTGATACTAACCTCTTCCTTCTCGTAGCTTGAAGAGACTTTGGCGCGGGAGAGAAATGTAGTGATGTGAGCCTCTGGGCGACTGGAGATGACCCAAAAAAGGGGGGCGCTCGGGTAGGTCATGGTGAAGTACGAAATGATCCCAAGAATCATGCACTGCTCGCGGGGTTATTTATTGTGAAATGATGTGCGTCCTTGAAGACCCCCCAAGTGTTCTGCTGGTGTAGTAGGTTATACCTGCCCTGTTTCAGCGCGAGCATCAGGTTTGTGAGTATGGCATATGGCAAAACCACTTACACTTGGCCAGCTACTTGAATGATCCATCGAGCTTTCCCTGCGAGGACCGCGCGCTTAGAGAAGGAGAGCTGGGTGGGAGAGAAAGGAAGAGAGATCGGCGTTCAGCAGTTAGTGACAGGGCGCTAAGTAGAACCCACTGAAGTCTTATACCCACTGAAGTCTTATTAGCATATACCGGGTGCTGTGCTGCTCCATGACATTTTGAACTAGCAAACTGAAGTAACCCTCAGACCACAGCAACGCCCGTGTTAGATCTGGGATGGGCCAGCACAGTCACGAGTGATTGTAACGGGCCAAAGTATGTAATGCGTGCTATTCTGGAGCAGAGAAGTGGTCCGGACTTCCGGCACACACCAGTTTAACATCCCCGAGACTTTAAAACCCAGGAACAACGGGTCGAGCTCCGAGTCCCTGTCATTCCATTGTCGACCCACTTCAAGCTGCTAATCAAGCGCTTGGGATAGAGTGTACACGCAGAAGAAACTGCTGTGATTCTCTCTTACAAATATTGATACATCCCATGCTATCTCTTCTCGTCTCTACGTCACCTTCTTATAGGGATAACAAGAAATCAGCTGCCCATTGTACACACGGGGACTCCATATTATGCAAAAGAACTAGGGGGCCGATACGGATCCAGCAAAAAGCACGATAACATGCCTGGTAGGAAGGGCGACACTTACGGGGTAAGCGAGACGAAGAGAGATCGAGCCGAAGAACGTGATGCGTAAGGAATGTGGTACGTATTTCCGGTTCTAACATCTCTTTGACGTATAATCCAGATCCCCCTTTTACAATGAGTTTCTGAGTTGGTATCCATCGTTGGATGTCTGGATAAAGGCAAGGGCAAGGGCAAGACTCCAAGAGGCGCGTACAGCAAAAGTGGCCCAGCAGAACCTGCCGAAAACGGATCCAGCAAAAGGCAGCGCGAAGGTGCAATGCTTGTATCCCTTGAAGAGCATGGTGCTTTCAAACTGTTCCCCGCTGACGCTCATTGTGTATTACCTTCTCCGTGCCTAGGGGTCCCCTGCTTGCCAATGCCTACATCCGTATATTGGTGTATGACACAACAAGGGATACAAGTCCATTCACGCAAGCCTACCAACACCACGGGAACATCTGCACCAGCTACAGTACACTACTATCAGGTCGATTTCTTTCCCAACATCTTGCAAAGGTGTTTATGGTTCTTCCAGTCGGTCGTCTGACAATCCTTCGAACAATACTTTACGGTCTGGCAAGCACTGCACTGGAGTAGCTTCGGCTTACCACCGCCCCCACACCGGCTGCAGCGAGCGCTATCAACGGCATTGTTCCGACCTTCTTGGAGAGGCATACCAGGAAACCCAGGAAACCCAGGAAGACCACCAGCCCCAGCACCCGGGGCAGGAAAGTTAGGGCGGCCGTGCAACATAGTCTTAACAGAACCCTCAGTAACATCCTCCAAATACGGCACCGGGAATACTGGACCGAGTGCGATCCGAGTTGCATAAGGAGCTAGCTCTTTCCAACGACCATTCTTCAACAGCGGGCCCAAGTTCTTGCCCTTCCCACAAGAGCACAACGGGCTGCCGTCGTACTCAATTGATCGAGGCACACGCTCACATTTCTTATATTCACAAGTTGGGAGGTGCTGCCACTGACGACAGCGTTCGGCAAGTACTGGAAGGGCATGTTTCCACAGACGGACTTCTTCGCCATAAGTATTGACGGTGGCCATAGCGCTGCCGTTCAGGTATCGAGCGGCTACCTTCATGGCTGAAGGAGTTGGGATGATGACCGCGGCGTCTCCGACGATTGTGGTCGACGACAAATCGAAGCGGATGGACGACAGAAGAAGAATCGCATGCGGCCTTGAGAAGCTAGGATCCTGAAGGACATGAATTTTGGCTTGGTCGCTGGCGTATCGAAGGAAGATATTGCCGATGGACATTTTGAAGTTCATGATGGGTTCCCAGGTTTCGGGAGATGCAGTGTGCTGCAGCCTCCGCTCCATGCGAGAAAGGAACATCCCGGCGTGCGTGTTGATCCATTTCAGATCTCCCGAAGGTGAGATAGTAGGGAAGGCGTCGAGATTGACGTATGGAGCATTCCAGCAGGTGATTGGGTCCGTATTACCGCTGGCGCTAAGCGTCATTGGGAATGGTTGAAGTGTCAATTGTGCAAGCGAGGAGGTACGAGCCGGCACGTCGACCTGGGAGGGGTGTCAGTTTTGGAGCACGGGCGGTCTTCTGAACACTCACCTCGACGTATGAAGATTTTCTGGCAATCCGCGTTTTCGATCGAGTTCCATCGACAGGTATGGGATAAAACAACGAATAGCGATAATCCTTGATGGCAATTTCAATGCAACAAGGCGCTGTTTGGTTTACATCCACAGGCGCCTTGTTCACCAGCGCATCCTTTGCTCCTGACGCCGTGATATCCAATCTCTTGGATAAGCTAGCATCCCCAGTCTCGCCTTTAAAAGAGACGGTCGTTACTCCAAGAGTGGCAGCAGCATTAACCCGGGATGGCTGTGCATTCATGGTTGCAACCCGTCGAAGCTCTCCTTGATTATCTGGCCTTTCGGGCAGAATGAACACGTTGTCTCGGTTTAAGAGTTTTGACGAAAAAAGACGAAGGGTGAGTCCCAACTTGGATAGGAACCTGGAGGAATCTTTGGGAGTACTCTTGAGACATAAGCTCACTTCGAGATTATCAGGATCTTCCGCCAAGATCCAGGCTGAAACGTAGAACGAGACGATGAGTGGCGAGTTCCCGTTCAGACCTTGAGTGTCTTCGACTATAACCTTTCGACCTTTGGACCCAGGAGCATCCACAATGTCACCAAAGATGGGACGGAGGGAACTATGTGAATTGTGAAATTTGGCGTATGTTTCGCATTCGAAGATGGGATGTCCAACTTCGTCTTCGTGCAGCTCCTCGAGTGGCTTGAGTGCCGAACGAGGTACCTTGAGAACGATGCAGACAACGGGGGGAATGGTGTCCCACTCCTGGAAGGGAATAGGCTTTGAACCATGTCTAGCTATAACGAAACCGGGAGTGAACGGCGACTCAGAGTGGATACCCCACATGTGAAGGTCTGCGAACAGATTCTGATAGTTGTTGGAACCAACAAGCAAGGAGTTGCTCCTCGTGACGCGGTCTATGAAATGATCGAGGATCTGGGACCAATCTGCCTGGACCTGATCACTGGCGCGGATGAGGCTGAGGAAGCGAACGAAGGATTGCCTGTGATAATGAGGGTTTTGTATCGTGGTGAGACTCGTATCTCCAACTTGCAATCGATGAAATAACGACCCAAAGTTTTCATTCTCGAACATATTCAAGTAAACGGAAAACAGTTTGTCAGCGAGCTCTACGGAATTGAAGCGGATCTCGTGTCTCCGCTGAGTGAGCATGCTGTTCCATCTGGCGTGAGCAAAATCGGAAAACTTCCAGGAAATGCGTTCATAATGGCGTCCCTGGCCTGGACCCATCGCCATCGCTAAGCTGGCACTTTCACTAACATTGCGGAACGTCAATCCCGAAGAGTAGCAGATAGGGTTAATACCGAGAAAGAGCGCCAGGGACGGAAAATCCAGGAGCGCTCGTTCCTCGATGGCACTTCTCTGCGTCGGATGGTTTTTGTATGATAACAAGGAATTGGTATGCAGGATAGTGTAGGGACTCTTCTGGAGAAGAGGAATGGTGGCAACAAGGATATTTAACAAGCCAAGATGGTCGGACAAGTTGGACGAGTCGATGACATTGAAAGAGGTCGGCATTGACTTGTCGTGGAAGGAGAATTTAGAAGCACCCCAACCTGAAGTATAGACAGAGGGTGTGAAGTCGCCAACTTGACACAGCTTCAAGCCATCACAAAAAGCGAGCGCGTCCCCAACCACAAATCGAATTGTGATTCGTGTTTGGGTATTAGACGCCCCAACGTTTTTGTGAAAAGCTATAGACCACCGCGAAAACTGTGTGCGACATTCCGTCCACACATCGTCCTCAGTTTTCGCAGGAGTGGAAGCTTTTGTACCGTCGAACGTGACTTTGGTCAGGGCCAATGCCAGATGGAATGACGAACAGAGGTCCGTCCCATAGTGAAGGTTGAAATTGCGCCCAGCCATAGAGAACAAAAACGTCGGATTGATTTGGGCAGGGTCGACGTTGGGGCTTGTAACACCAGATTCCCAGTATCGAGTATACGTCTTGCGTGTTTTCGATAGATATTGAAAGCTCAATGGAGCAGCGGCGTAGATCGATGTCCTATCGGACCCTTGAACCATCCTTTTCTTCATCTGCGATAAGAACATTTGCTTCAACTCATCCTGTTTCAAATCAGGTAAACTAAGCGTTTCAGCGTAAGAGTCCCAGTGGCGGCGTGCTTCGTTCAATGAATCCTCTGTCAAGAATTTGAGAAAATGGCCGTATGAAGAGGAGTTCCACGTGGCCATATCTGTCGCAAAACCAGTCAATTTTATGCATTGCTCCTTCAGCAACGATGCGGCTTCTTTTCCGAGGAAAAGATCGTAAAAGATATTCCAGTATTGGGAGAGGCGATTAGATTCAACGTTGTCGGCGATGAAAGTCAAGAGAAGGACGTCTCGGGCTATGATAAGCGCCTTAGCGTAGGTCGAACGGATAACGGAAGATCGTTAGCTACCTATGATTGCAGGCTCCCAGTCACAACAAGTAATGTCCATCAGGCGGGTAGCTATTCAACATCTGAGTTGATCAAGACTGGGGAAGAAAAACTGGAGAGATTCACAGGCGCCATGATCCACGTTGACGGTGTACAGAATGTTTCTGGGGTCTCCACACCCAAGGAGAAGAATCTTAGCGTCCACCTCTGGAGGTAAATGGTCTGTGAGACAGACAGGAGGCGTATTGCCAATTGGATAGAAGAATGTTTTTTTCGGCCAAAAGGTTGGGTGGGACATGAGGGATGGTGGTGGGTGGAATGTGGTGCCTCGAGGCGTTGAGTACTGGATTTATACTCCATTACTCCTGCTGCACAAGGAACACCTTGAGTGTATATGTGGCTTCCTTCCTCGAGGTCATGTTGCTGCGGAAGTTCTAATAAGGTTTGAGTTTGTGCTGGCGGTCGTACCGCGGACCATGATGAACGGGTTGCCCATGATAAGCTAGGCCATGTGATCTGAACTCTCAATTTCTAAACCGCTACAAGCATACCTACTGCTGAGATGCGGTGAGAGTGTACTGAACTAACAGAGTATGTACGCCCCTCGGCAGGGTGGTATCTACTTATGATAGAGGTTCTGAGGAAATATGTGTAGGAGTCTGGTAGAGGGGTTAATCATGCAGGAAAGTGTGACGTGATCTGTGCTTATCCTGAACCCTCGATTTGTGTAGACAAATGGCCGATGTGGCTTGACACTTGACACTTGACAATCAGTGACCTCGACTCCGCCCGTCGCAAAAGAGTACTGGACGTAATCTCGGGGCTACGGCCCAGTTCGCGAATTTGACGCACTCCAGAGGAAGGTCTAAACGCAGCTGTCTGCCCCAGCACCTGGGGTTAGGAGCTATATGGATTCTAAATAGCAGGCGTTGTCCGTTAACATTGGTCTTCGGCAAGAACTTTGTTTCGATGCTTCATGCCATGGGCTTCTCTGGTGGTGAGGTTGTCATTAGGACCTCCGCAAATAATAAAACATCTTCAGACAAGTAAAATGCCCAAGCCTTGCGCTACCTTGTGGCTGGTGATGGGGTGTAAATATGGACGGAGGGCGGAGTAACGATCGGGGATTTGCGGTGGAGGATAGTCGAGGACATCGTGACCTGGAGGATGTGGCTATGATCTACTACTTATGATCCTTCCGAAGTGTAGAGTCTATTCTTCTCCGGAAGCGTGCGAGATGGCGACTTTTCCGAGAATATAAAACGCATCCCCGACAAAACCTTGATCTCTCCTTATCGCTATCATGGCCAACCCCCAACTCGCAACATTCAAAATCCCCTCTATCAGCAATGAGCCCATGGTGCGTCGTGTGTGCACGCCATGACGGATCGTTGACCATTAAGTGAAATAGCGTACGTACGCGCCTGGGTCTCGGGAACGCGCAGGATTGCAAGCAGCGTTGGCTGAGATGCAGGACCAGCTGCCTTTCGAGGTCCCCTGCATTATCAATGGTCAGGAAGTGAGTAATCCATGTTCAGGGTCGTTAAGGCACTCCAACCGAGTTTAACTAGGTCAGAACAAACAACATCCAGAAACAAGTTCTACCGCACGATCATGCTCGCCACTTATGCGCATTCCACGAAGGCACGCCAGAGATCGTCGCAAAGGCCATCGACGGCGCTCTCCAGGCCAAAGCCGCTTGGGAGAGTCTGCCATGGAGCGACCGCGCTGCCATTTTCCTCAAGGCGGCGGACCTTGCAAGCGGAAAGTACCGCTACAAGCTCATGGCAGCGACTATGCTCGGTCAGGGGAAGAACGCGTGGCAGGCGGAGATTGACGCTGCTGCAGAGGTGAGCCCCTCTTTTTTCTTGAGAATGATAGGAGGCTACAATCCTGATATTTGTCCTAGTTATCTGATTTCTTCCGCTTTGGCGTTCGATTTGTGGAGGAGTTGTATGCTCAACAACCACCGATGAATTCCCCTGGGTCATGGAAGTATGTATTATGTCAAGCTGCTGCCGGAATGCTGGTGCTGATCTTTATCCCAGCCGCGTTGAATATCGGCCACTCGAAGGCTTCGTTCTAGCTGTCTCGCCTTTTAACTTCACGGCTATCGGCGGCAATCTACCGGGAGGTACGTACATATTAACGTTTACATGGCATATATTGACAGTTTCTACAGCACCTGCGCTTGTCGGAAATGTCGTCGTGTGGAAGCCGGCCCCAGCCGCGACGTACTCGAATTACCTCGTTTACAAGATTCTTACCGAGGCAGGAGTTCCTCCCGGTGTCATCCAGTTTGTTCCCGGTGGGCCTGAGGTAGTACAAGCCGCTATCAAGAATCCAAGCTTCGCGTCGCTTCACTTCACGGGTAGCACCCATGTGTTCAAGTCACTCTGGAAGGACATCGCTTCCAACTTGGACGCATACAAGAGTTACCCCAGGATCGTTGGAGAGACAGGGGGAAAGAACTGGCATGTCATTCATCGTTCAGCGGAGCTCAGAAACGCCGTGCTGCAGAGCGTGCGAGCGGCATTCGAGTACCAAGGTACGAGAATTGGTTGGTTGGGGTTTATTAGTCATGAAGCTTACCGCCGTATAGGCCAGAAATGCTCTGCCCTTTCACGCCTCTATGTTTCCAAGTCCCTTTGGGAGAACGGCTTCAAATCTCAGTTCCTCGAGGAGATTGCCAAGATTAAAGTCGGCTCGCCCCTAGAATGGAACAACTTTGTCGGGCCTGTCATGTATGTGCATCACTTCTTGGTAGTAATGATGGTTGGCTGACATCGTCGCAGTGGTCGACGGGCGTACGACACCATCACCGGCTATATTAAAAAGGCCAAGGACGAGGGTGGAGAGGTACTGATTGGAGGATCAGGTGGGTTGTACGCGTCGTATAACCGGCTGTTATCTTACCATCTTTCAAGGTGATGACTCCAAGGGATTCTTCATCCAGCCCACTGTTATTCTTACCAAGGATCCCCGTTCTATTACAATGCGCGAAGAAATCTTCGGACCAGTTGTAACTGTATGTTCTCTGGTTTCGCATTGTCGATGTTTTTATTTAATGCTTTTTAGGTCTATGTGTACGAGGACAACGAGTTTGAGAATACTCTTGGGCTCATCGATTCAACTTCAAACTATGGGCTCACGGGGGCTATGTAAGCACACGACATGGATCCTTTTGCGGTATCTGACGTGTTCTCGTTTAGTTTCGCTTCTGAACGTCAAGTCCTCCTCACAGCCACTAACCGCCTCCGCAACGCAGCTGGCAACATCTACTACAACGAGAAGTGCACAGGTGCAGTTGTCGGTCAACAACCTTTTGGAGGCGCTAGAGCCAGCGGTACAAACGACAAAGCTGGTAGCATTAGCATTTTCTACCGCTTCGTCAGTGCGAGGAGCATCAAGGAGAATTTCGTTGGCATCGAGGATTTCCAGTACCCTTCCAACCTGCTGTGAGGTCGAGAGGAAACATAGATGATGATGGGAAGCTTCTGGAACGCCTCAGTATCATTGGTTAATCAAATTTGGTTGTATTTTTAGCTCCTAGAAAAACACAGTTCCTGGTTCATTTGTTTTCTTCTTGGGCTCGGAAGGCGTCAAACGCATCCGTGTGGGAATTGGCAAACGGCATCCGGAACTAGCGGTAATTACATCCAGGGTTCATGGGCAATTTTACTTTGTATGTGTTGCCCCAATGACAAGCCCATAAAGCGGGACAAAAATAGCTCGAAGCGCTAATATTTCTGTGATAATTCTGCCTTATTCCAGAATACTATGGCTACCTGAGTGAGTAAAGCTCATTATCTATGGTGATGAAACGCGGAAAGCTGTGGAACCGTGGGGAGAGTGTCGAGTTGTGAGGGAGACCTTGGCCCCTAGTTATCGCATCGCATCCACCCGAAAGGAGTGCGTGGGACAGGCGTGTGTGGCGGTACAGGGTGAGGCAAATGAGGCACCTCAGTTATTCGAGTCACCACAACTTACCCCTTCACCATCACCACCCATGGCTCACAACACTCCAGCTGTAGAATCCAGGTTCCCCAACATGCCGGGCAAGTCGGCAGACCTTGACCAGACCTGGGCCTACCTTACAAGTGGCGTCGACCACATAATGACCAGAATAGAGGCTGGCCTATCTTTCGCGGACTACACAAACCTCTACACGACTGTCTACAACTATTGCACATCCACGAAAATGCACTCACGTGTGGAGGCTGGCAATCGCAGTATGTCCCCATATCTATCTCCACGTCTTCGATAACATTCGAGCATGAATGCTCCCTCTCCTCTCCAGCCGGCGCTAACCTGGTGGGATCCGATCTCTACAACAAACTTAGTGGATACTTTGTTCAGCACTTCCAACCCATGATGGAGGTGTGTATAGAATCGATCATTCGTGATGTTGGATGCTTACTGCTATGCTTAATTAGAAATCGGAAAACCTCCAGGATGTCGACCTGCTACGATATTATGCGAGCGAGTGGGATCGATACACCACGGGCGCTAATTACCTCAACCGGCTGTTCACATACCTTAATCGATACTGGGTAAAGCGTGAGCGTGATGAGGGCAAGAAGGGCGTGTATCAAGTCTACACGGTACGTTGTTACACAGGTAGCATTCATGAGTCTTGTTAATCTGCCCCCCTAGCTCGCCTTGGCACAATGGAAAACATACTTCTTTGCACACATCCAAAAAGACAACAGCAAGTTGACCAATGCTGTCCTACGCCTGATCACCCAGCAACGAAACGGCGAGCTGATCGATCAAGGTCTCGTCAAGAAGGTCGTGGATTCCTTCGTGTCGTTAGGTCTCGACAGCTCCGATCCCAACAAGGAGTGCCTTGACGTCTACCGCGATCAATTCGAGAGCGCATTCCTCCAAGCCACAGAAAACTACTACAAGGCAGAATCGGAGGCTTTCCTCGCCGAGAACTCTGTATCGGATTATCTCAAGAAGGCGGAGGAGCGTCTGAGAGAAGAAGAGGCACGTGTCGAGCGTTATCTACACGCAAAGACACGCAAAGATCTCGTCAGCAAGTGTGAGCATGTTCTCATTCGTGCGCACTCTGAGTTGATGTGGGAGAGCTTCCAATCTCTGCTTGACTTTGACAAGGATGAGGATTTACAGCGCATGTACGCTCTCCTGTCACGCATCCCTGAGGGTCTCGAACCGTTGCGTAAGAGATTTGAGGGTCACGTCAAGCAGGCTGGATTGACTGCTATCTCCAAGCTTGTCGGCGAGGGTGGTGCGAATGCCGAGTCTCTTGATCCCAAGGCTTACGTGGATGCCCTCCTTGAGGTTCATCGCAAGAACTCGGAAACTGTGCAAAGGAGCTTCAAGGGCGAAGCTGGGTTTGCTGCGAGTTTGGATAAGGCTTGTCGTGAATTCGTCAATCGCAATGCTGCCACTGGATCGTCGTCCACTAAGTCACCCGAGCTTATCGCCAAGCATGCTGATATGCTTCTACGGAAGAACAACAAAATGGCGGAGGAGGATGATCTCGAGGGCGCTCTTAATCGTGTGGTAGGCTTAATCGATCATCTCAGGGAGGGCACATTTACTGAAGTATGGTGATAGATGATTCTCTTCAAGTACCTTGAAGATAAGGATGTCTTCCAGACATTCTACACCACCAAACTATCAAAACGTCTCATTCACGGTGTCTCTGCGTCTGATGAGAGTGAGGCTAGCATGATTTCGAAGCTGAAGGAGGCTTGTGGTTTCGAATACACCAACAAATTGCAGCGCATGTTCACAGGTGCGTCTCGTGCCTTTCAATCATTAAATCATAACTAATTTTGTGTAGATATGAGCCTAAGCAAGGATCTCACCGACTCCTTCAAGGAGCGTATGACGCAGAACCACGACGATATGGATATCACCTTCAGCATCATGGTCCTCGGTACCAACTTCTGGCCTCTCAACCCTCCCGCACACGACTTTGTCATTCCTCAAGAAATCATCCCCACGTACGACCGATTCTCGAAGTACTACCAGAGCAAACACTCTGGTCGTAAGCTTACCTGGCTCTGGAACTACTCGAAGAACGAACTGCGCACGAACTACCTCAATCAAAAGTACATCTTGATGACGAGTTCGTATCAGATGGCTGTGTTGCTTCAGTACAACAGGCATGACACGTTGTCACTGGATGAGTTGGTGTCTGCGACTGCGATCTCGAAGGACCTCTTGACCCAAGTCTTGGGGTTGTTGGTGAAGGCGAAGTTGCTCATTAATGAAGAACAGGATCAGTATGATCTGAACCCTGGTATGTGGTTCTATTTTCGGAGGAAAAGGTGGGACTTTTTAATTACTGTGTTTTGTGGGCTTTTAGGTTTCAAGTCCAAGAAGATCCGTGTTAACCTCAATTTGCCGATCAAGGCTGAGGTCAAGGCTGAATCGAGCGATGTCCTCAAGGCGGTTGATGAGGATCGTAAATATGTGATTCAAGCAACCATCGTCCGGTGAGTGATCTTGCTTTTTGCCGTTCATGCTCTTTATTATTAAACCCCATCCCATTAGTATCATGAAGGCGCGCAAGACTATGAAGAACGCAGCGTTGATCCAGGAGGTCATCTCCCAGATATCTCAGCGCTTCGCACCCAAGGTCCCTGACATCAAGAAGGTAATGAAATTTTGAGTTCTAGTGTTTCAATGTCTAGACTAAACGCATCCATCTTAGGCGATTGAGACGCTTCTTGAGAAAGAATACATTGAACGTGTCGAGGGTTCGAAGGACACCTTTGCTTACGTTGCTTAAATCCTCGATCCCGCTTGTATACTATTCCTTTCACCTGTCTTTTTTTTTTTCGCCCTCTATCCTGACCCCCCAATTCCATACCTCTTTTGTCGCACTCCACTTAACGTACACGGCTCAGCATTTTCCGCATTGTATATACCACACTAGACACACATCGTCGGCTAATCCCACTATAATCATGTATAACATGCGGTTTTCGTTGAACGAACCGAAGTGGAGGTGATGTGTCGTCCGTTGCTCGACAGTCATATGCATGCATTTTATTTCTCTATCATATTGACAATCCAGCTTCGATTTCTCCAAGGAGCATGGTGGCGTCTTTACTACCGGTGAGGACTACGGCTTTGGGTTAAGGCAAGGTTCTAGCAATTGGAAGGGTTGGAACGTACTGATGGGTTCTTTGGGGTGGAAATCGACTGCTGTGACAGTGCCTTTGTGGCCTGGTAGCTGAAGTAGAACAAATTACTACTTCAGAGGCGGTTTGGTAAGAGACAAGCTAGGACAGACCTTGTATAAAATTTTACCACTGTCCACCTCCCAAATGCATACCATCCTGTCAGCTCCTCCTACAGCGACTCGGCGCCCGCCGTCATCCCTACTCCAAGCACCGCGTAGGAGTGTGTTCTCGAAACCGGCGGGTGAGCCTTGAAGTACACGATGGATTCGGTTGGGTGAAGGTGAGAATGGTCGGACGTCGTGGATGATGGTTTGGGAGGAGAATGAGGGGGAGATGAGGTAAGAACCGTTGGGTGAGAGGGAGAGAGATGTGGGGGTATCCGTGTGTCCTGTTAAAGTGTACACTTGTTCATTTTTGCGTATATCATAGACCTGAAAAAATCGTTAGTAAATGGAGTAGGACGCAGGGAACGAAGAGAGAGACTGAACGTGAATCTCGTTGTCAATCGCCCCGACGTAGACGTTCGCGCCATCCGCACTCCAACACACAGCTGTCACAGGACACCCAACTTCGAATGTCGCAACAGGCGTCTTGTTCGCTTCTTCCCCTCCTTCCCAAATTTTCACTGTACCGTCGTCTGAACCAGTCGCGACGAGTTCGATGCCAGAACCACTGGCCATGGTACGGTCGATGGAGTTGATGATTTCTCGGTGAGCGCGAATTTTTCGAAGGCGTTCGCCGGTGGTGAGGTCTGTGATGGTGAATGTATGGTCTGCAGCGACGGTGTATAGGGTTTGAGAGGAGAGGGACCATTGGAGGTCGATTATAGGTGCTTTGGCGTGGCTGGATAAAAGGCCGTAGTTTGTATTTGGTGCATAGGTACGCCATAATGCTAAAAAAAAAGTAAAGGTTCTGGTCAATGGTGTCGCTTTGGATGACTGGGGGGTTTGATACACGCACAGACACTACGATCTGCTGAACAGGCAGCAACATTCTGGCCAGAGGGATCAAAACGACAGCTCAGAATTTCAGCCTACAATGCAAAAATTAGAGCCCTTTTCGATGCGTTTTCACGTAGCACACCTACTGAATGTGCACCAGAAAGGCTGACAATAGGAGCTTCGAGGTTACTCGTCCGTTGGACAGTGCGAATGAGGCCCTTGCTGCGTTCATCGTTTCCTGACGAGATTGCAATCTGGTTATTGGGTGGAGGGGTTGCTTTGGCCCTTTTAACGAGGGTTCCCTCTGTAGGTGGTGGTGACGGGCCGCGTTTTGACATTCTGGAGCTGTAATAGGTGGTTGGTCGATCTTTGAAATGAATTCACCAAGTGCAGCAGATCACGTGTTCGACAGCACCCTGAGACTGGTAGATTCGATTCTGCACTGCAAATTCCATGCTTGACCAAGGTCGAACACCAAACCTCAACAGATTGTCTACCACAATGTAGATTCCTGACGCAGCATAGGGAGCTCAGCAATACCCTCGTACTCTTTTGACTATATGGCAGGAACCATCTCATGATCATAATCTCCTATCTGTCCATTGGTCACATCCTCAGACGAGACTAGAGGTCTAACACCAAACGCCTAAATCAGCCCGATGATCACGTTTCTCTTCAAAATCAAGGCTAGGAACTGCTCTTCCTGAACCTGGTGACTCTGGGTTACCCACGTCGTACTACTAGGACCTCTTGAACATATACAACAGTCTTGATCAACAAGTTCGACTTAAGTAAAATTAGTAACAGACGAGAGCCCAGTGAACCGCTGTAACATCGGTAGGAAAAACACTTATGTTGCTCGGTTTCATAAATACAGGTTCTACACTTTGTGAATTGGGTCTTGTTCATTACTACTTACCCCAACTGCAGTCGAAGTGGAAAAGCGACAGGCACCTCTCAGATGGACAGACAGGAACGAGACATACACGGCTACGGGACAGATTACAACCCCAAGCTCACGAACCCGTTTCATTATAATGAGATCCAACTCGACCTCGATACTTACTCGTACATATAACCACAATAACCAAGTCTATCCACACCCCCCGTTCCGAATCCAAACCACCACCAGACAAATACACACTCAAAACTCCAAATCCACATCCTCATGAAACTCACAAGGCTGCCTCCCAATCGCCACACCCTCACCCGGCTTAAGACTCCTAACCTCCTCCCTCTCCACACCCCCACACTCTCCACACTCACACCTCACCTTCACCCGCACACACATCTCATCCGTCACCTCATCCCTAAAATGCAACTTCCCACAAACACCCTTCCCAAACTCATGCGGCACAAACTCGTCATCATCCGGAAGCGCATCCTCTTCATCGGGTTTACCTGCCAGGAATGGGTGTGCGAGCGCGCGTTTGGGTGTGATGCGTTTTGTGGATTCGGGGTGCAAAAGTTGTTCGAGGAGATCAAAGGCGGAGTCGACGTCAGAGACATGCTGTTCGGGAGAGAAGAGCGAGTGGGAGGTAGGTGGGAGGGTGGTTGATGATGATAGTGTAGGTGTTGAGTCGGGCTTGATTATGGTTGAAGGTGCAAGTGGGAGGGTGGTGCTTGATGCGGTTGTTGAGGAAGTGGGCGAAGACGAAGATGGTGGGTGTTGGGCTCGCTCGGCTTCTTCCTGTAGATAAGCTCGGTATGCTGGTGTGTTGAATGGGTAGTAGCGTAGGTCTGGTTCTTTTGGTTTGTAGACGTCTGGGTTTTGTTTTGTAACGAATTCCCGCCAGGTGATGCCGTCGCCTAGAACGGCGGGTACGTTGGAAATGAACAGCCGACCTTGAATGGTGTCAGTCGCGAGTCCTAGTTAACCATAGCTGAACACACTGTGAAGAGTTGCTGTTCTCTCCATTTGCTTGCGCCCGATGATCGCGGCGATTTCCATTAGAGCCTCAATGTCGTCATTGGACTGGAATAAAGGAAACTTTCCACTGAGAAAGAACAGCAGAATCATCCCCGTTGCCCAGACATCAATGGCTGCAACGATTGTAAGCGATGCAAACCCAGACTCCAGACGCGTCCATCCTACCTCCGGTCTGTTCGCTGCACTTGAGTAATACCTCGGGTGCACGGAATCCTCGGGTGCCAGCGCGATTAGCTTTCGAAATGGGTCTTCAATCCGCATGTGTTAATGGAGGACGACGAGGATATAGACACTCGAACTCACCGAGAATCCTTATCTGGGTATCCCACTTTGTCTGCGGGACCGGAGCATTTGTTTCGAGCTTCTTTCTGCAGTTTCCTGACAGACTCTTTGTCGCTCTCTGACAAATGTTTATTCTGGCCGTGCGGATGTTGTCTAGACCAGCCAGTGTGTAGACATTGACCATGTGGTGACGTACTAGGCGTCATACGCTGAGCAATACATAGGTATGAATATCATGTTCTGAAAATCTATTCTTTGCGAATTATAAGATAACAACTCACTGATGCAAGACCAAAGTCGCAGAGCGTTCCGATACCTGTTCGGGGATCGAACAAGAAGTTGGCGGGCTTGACGTCGCGGTGAATAATCCTCCGCTCATGGATGTCCCGTAGTGCTGCCATCAAACACCGCATATAAGATTTGATAGCAGGCATGGACAAAGAACGGTAATATTCCTGCACAAACATGAGGATATATGAAAGGAGTAGCGAGGGGTAGGCGCTCACTCGGAAGTCTTCATTCCGCTGATACGGCATAATTAGCACAACCTGATCCAGATGCCTCGTTGCAGTAATGAGCTGTGACACATGTCGGCAGTTCAAGCAGTCAATCATTATCGAGACTTCGTTCTTGATGCGCTCTGGACTGCTAGTGACATATATGCGCTTGATTGCCACGAAGACCTTGGAGCCAGGCGGTCGGTGCACGGATTGATAGTACGCCGAAGACGAAGGGGGGTGATGGCCATGCCACGGAGTGTTATCCCACTTGGTATGATAATGGAGATCCACCGCCTTGTATACTGACGAGAACGTCCCTGTGCCAAGTCGATCGACAATCCTATAGTCATTTTGTAGTTGGGGGACACTCTCCATCAAGTCCTTGATCTCTTCCTCAATCTCCCTTCGCTCTTCCGGACTCCGCTCATTGATAGTGTTCTCCTCATCCGTATCAAACGAGTCCACAGACATACAGTCATCATCATCATACTCACGCGCCTCGTCTTTATCCGAGTGTCCCTCCTCGTGACTTTCCTCATCGTCAACCGCCTGTGTGCGTACTTGTTCGTGGTCCTGTTTCTGCATGGGAGTAGCGAGCTCGTCGTCGCTCATGTCGTCGTCGAAATCGATGGGTGGTTTAACTGGGGTTGCTTTGCGCATTGCGGGGGCAGCTGGATGGCCTGGGAGGATGCGGGACAGGTGGTCATGATACTGTTGAACGTCGTCGGGAACAGTGAAGCCCTCAATGGGGTCATCGGATGACAAGTCGTCGTTCTGAGCTAGTGAGGCCCTATATCTCTTGTTGTATGCATTGTTGCGTGCGTCGGAAGAGCCAACCTCGAGTGGATTTGAGGAGTGGTGGGACAGCAGCAGCGCAGTGGCCATGGATATATTCAAGCCAGATCAGCGCGAGGCCGACTTCCAGACGCGTCGAGGTCACGTGTACGTGTGCCAATCAGTGTCAACGATTGTGGAGCAAAAACGAGCTGAAGGAAATAGAGTGACCACCGCAGGACTCGAACCTGCAACCTTTTGGTAACATTCGGCGATCGAAGCCAAACGCGCTACCATTGCGCCAGGTAGTCTTGGCAGTGTGGAGTAGTGTAGAATATACATGGAAGCAGTCACGGCTTTGTTATAATGAGTGGATTGAGGGCTGCGTCCATGTCCAACCCATGTCCAACTGAGGTCGAGTTGAGCAGTCCGTGGACACATGCACACAGCCGACCACATTCCCAACTGGCTCACCCACATCCTCAAGAGTAATTTATTCATCCAACTCGCTCCCTTTCTCATCCTTTTCCTCGTCCCTACTCTCGTCCTTCTTGCCACCACTTCCCTCCACCCTGCACGTCTCTTCTACCGCTTCTCCATGGGTCTCGAAAGCATTGGCCTTACCCTCTCTTGGATGTTCACTTCGGGTACAAAGCCAAATGCCCTCCCAGGCCCACCAGGCGACAAGAAAGCGAAGAAGCATATCCGCACTCGTGCCGAGCAACTCGCTCAGAATGGGACAACTCAGCGTGGTCAGCGCCTCTGCACTTGTTACTTTTCAAGGTCGAATCCGCTGAAGGTTTTTCGGCTATAACAGGTTCCCACAGCGAAGACGAAGGATACTACCCAGGACTGGTCAACATTTCTGGAACTTACTGCTTCATGAATGCCACACTGCAGGTGTGTT
Organism: Podaxis carcinomalis; assembly: GCA_018524395.1. NCBI lineage: Eukaryota > Fungi > Basidiomycota > Agaricomycetes > Agaricales > Agaricaceae > Podaxis > Podaxis carcinomalis. The sequence goes on from JAEUWJ010000451.1 coordinate 173,638, forward strand.
GCATCCATTCTTTCATAACCGGCTTTCAAAACTCAATTTCGCTATTCCGATGATGGCTATTGTGTAGGCTCTAGCCTCTCTGACGTATCTTCAGCCACACATCGATGCTATACATGCCAAGGCAGAGGCGCTTGATGTCCCAACGCCAGTGATTGATGCCCTCAGAGACCTGTTCCGACGTAAATCATTATCCAGCCTCTCCTCTACGTTATATTAATCAGTTATCCTAGGCCTCAACAAGCCCCACTCTTCCTACCACGCCATACGCCCAACCGATATCATCCAAGCGCTTAGCAGCCAAACCGAAGGCCGCACCAACTCCCTCTTCTACTCCCGCGAACATCAAGATGCCCAGGAACTCTTCCAGGTGGTATCAGAGTGTATCAAGAACGAAATCACCGCTGTTGATAAGGAAGCTTATCGCGATAGAGGACTCGGCGGATTGGCCGACGTCCCTCCAGAAACTATGCGGGACATTGGGAAGAGCGTCTTTGACGGGTTGACAGCCAACAGACGGAGCTGTTGCGTGTGTGGATATACGGAAGCCGTGATGCATTTCGCTTTGGACAACTGGCAACTAGCAGTTCCTCGACTCGCGGTATGTCGTTCATTCTATCATTATAGGCTCCCGTCAACCTATCTTATGTTTGGCAGGCTGTATGTCGATTAGAAGACTGCCTAGAAGACTATACCCGCCTCGAAGTCCTCAAAGACTGTATATGCAGGAAATGCTCCATCATCGCAACCCACAAACGCCTCCAACAAGATCTCCTCAAACTCGAGCTCGAAACATCACCCGAAAAGAAACCCAGCAACTCCAAGAAAGAACGCCTAAAGAAAGTACGCAAAATGGAGGCCAGAGTCCGTGCAGCAATCGCGGAAGAACGCATCGAAGAAGACCTCAAAGACGTCCGAATGGAGAAAGTCTTCAGCCCAGCCTCAACAAAACAAGCCATGATCGCCCGAGTAAGCAACCCTTCCCCTCCCAATTTCGCTTATCCTTACCTTACCCCATCCAGCCACCCCCAGTACTCGCACTCCACATCAACCGTTCCGTCCACTATGGACACTACGCCTCCAAAAACAACGTCCGCCTCCTCTTTCCCGAAGTCCTCGATCTCACTCCTTATACCACCTCCGGTAACCTCTCTACCGTCCCGACTTCCGCTATATCCACACCTCCACCCGCGCTTCCCCGTTCAACCACACCTACACCCTCAACCTACTCCAATCCACGCATCATCTATCGTCTTGCTGCCGTCGTATGCCACTACGGCCAACACTCTTTCGGTCATTACATTTGCTACCGCCGGAAACCAAAGCACCCGAGCTTGGATCCTCAGAAGCGGTGGGCACCACCGAAGATTGTAGATCCTCTACGGTTGGAGGACGAGTCAAATGCAGATGGAGTGGACGAGAGTCTAGGTCCGGGATACGTATTTGAAGATGAGGCGGAGAGTAGACCTGGAAAAGGGTGGTTACGTATCAGCGACGATGCAGTACGAGAATGCGGGATCGAGACGGTGTTGCAGGAGGGTATGGGTGCGTTTATGCTGTACTATGAACGTGCAGTACATGAACAACCTGGAGTGTATTCATCGGGGAATGCAAGTCCGAGGAGCTCAGAGGAGACGTTGAAGCCGGAATTGAGGACGATGAATTTGAATGGGAGTGTTGCGTCTTTGGTGAGTGAGGTTGGTGTTGGTGTTAAACATCCACATCCACATCCACATCCACATCCACATCCACATACGGAGTCGCATGTGGAGGGGAGGGAGGGAGGGAGGACGCAGGGTGAAGCTGCTGCGGTTGGACTTGGACTTGGACTTTCGGCGTCGTTATCGCAATCTCAGATTCTGGGGACTGTTCCTGGGGCGAGGATTGTACGGAATGTGACGACGAGAAGGAGTAGAAGTGTGGCTTCGCGTTCGTCTGTCGGGGATACGCCGATGAGGGAGTTGGTGAATGGAAATGCTACGTCAATGGTGAATGGGTTGAAGCATGATTTGAGCGCATCGACACCTTCGTTGGTTCAGCAGCATACACCATCACCACCGCCACCGCCTCCATCATCATCATCACCGAGTTCACCTTCAAAGCCTAAAAAGAAGCGGAACTCACCGTCTTCTTCTTCCTCTTCTTCCCCTTCGCGACCAAAGCAAGGGACCGCAACGTCGTCGTTATCACGCATACACTCTCCACAACCACAGCATCCGCCAAATGGTACACCGACATTGGACCTCAAAGCATGATTTCGAATACACACAATACACACACACACACCCCACTTTGCATTTCTTAGCTTGAAAACTTTTGCAGAAGCTACCTTATATTTCTTCTCCACTCCAACTTTGTATCTATATCAAGCTTGTTTCGTTCACTGACTGATATACATGCGCTTACGTACTTTTTGCAATAGCATATGCGTATGGAACTTTGGATTGGTTTCGAACCTTCCCCCTCCCCTCTTGCCTATCTTTATTCTCCTCTCGCTCTCGATAATTCTACAATGATGACACTACGTACTATGCTCAGCCTTTTTATAGCTATCACAACTCAAGTCCTTGACAGTCAATCACGTCATGAGTTAGCTCACAATGGAAGCATCCCCGAGCGCCCGCCCATTGTTCTCAGAACCACCAGAAGTTTCATTTGGAATCATGAGTATCATTCACGCAAAGTGAGCTAGTAGCATACAAGATCGGAAAGGAAGAAAGGAATAAGTAGATAGATGAACTTGAGCTTGGATTCTATGGAATACATGTATCGAGTCCCGAAAGTTTTGATCAACTTGACCCAAGAAAAGTGTTCCAAAGATATCTCTGCTGCTCCGTATTTTCCCGTTTGTCCAGAGTCTAGAAACCTCACGGCCAATGGATCAACCAATGACACAAAAGTCCCGAGGTCTCTTCTATTGGTACAAGGAATGACAGAGAGGTACAGAGCCACGAGTGAAAAAATGGGGTGGGGGGTGAGGGAATTACGTGGGCGTGGGTGTGGGTGTGCAGCGGCGTTAGAGAGAGATGGCACATTATCTTGTTGGTGATGAGCGAAGAAGGGCAGAAGCGTGTTAAGGTATCCCGAGACCGGATTCATCCGGTATGAAAAAATGCGAGTAGTCATCCAATCGTCCGTGTGGTTGTTGTTGGCAGCGGACGACTACCCGGGTCAACTGGTTGTTCACCAGTAGATGCGGCGCTCGATGGTACGAGCGCGGGGTGTTGGGCGGGAGTAGGACACGACACGCTTCACACGGGTGACGTGGGGGTACCTAGGGTATTCGTTAGACGATGTTCGGGGGGTGATGAAGGGGAGGAGGGGAGGGGGACGTACCAGGCATTGTAGACTTCGCCGTCGAGCTGGACTTCAATGATTTGACGACCCTAGAAACATGTAAGAATTTTTTTTTTCCCGGGGGGAGGGATGAGGGAACCGAAGTACTAACAGCGTAGTCAACATGGGAGCCAATGACGAGGCCCTCTTGTCTGCCTTTGATGCCATGACGGATAGCGACGATGTCACCAGGTTGAATATCTTCGTATTCGTAGGAGGACATGACTAGTGGTAAGTAGTGGGGTGTCTTGCGGTATACGTGTCTTGAGGTCTAGAACCGGAAGTGAGTATTATGAACGACGTCGAGAATAATGTGGAAGTGCTCACAAGCTTGATGGGAGAAGAAAGGATGGGGGACGTGATGGGAAAGGTCGGCGGTTTTATACCGTAAGTAAGATTAGATTCCCGAGCAGCCACACGGATGCCTCGAGGCACGGTGACCCTGATACTCTTGTCCAGAATTCTCTTCGCTCCCGCCTCCCCATTGTTGGTTTTTTCCAGAGGAATAACAACGCGTTGTCTAATATGACTACACACGGAATGTTGCGCACTCAATTCTGAATAGTTGCTAACACTACCACTGAGGCTGTCTTGAGAACAAGGCTAAGTTGAGCGCCAATTGACAATTGTAAGCGACAGAAGGGGGCGGCAGTGACATAAAATTTCGGACCTCATGTGAACCTCATGGCCATACGCATCGTCGCACACGACAGGAACAACGTAACCAAATATAATCCATGACCGCACCGATCATGCGAGGATTCTTGATGTCAGAGACCGGGGTTGTCACTGCCACCATCAACGAAACACGATCGATGACCTGTGGAGAGTACTGGATACATAGATAACTTCTAAAGATACATCACAGTTATTTGATACATGCAGCACACACAACTCCCTCAAACTGATGCTCAGTGCCCATCACTGCTTCCACCTCGAGGAGATCCTGTCACGGAACCACTCCCGAATCAAGTCGCGAATTCGCCATGGTGCAGGCGGGTGGTCCTGATCTACAGGTGCCGCATCGGCCAACGTCCCATGTACTTTACCGTCTGAACCAACAGCACCACGGGTACTACCAGTGCTTCCTGATGTTCTCGTGTTACCAATAAACCCAGGATCTCGGAGCCGTTCTTCCAGCTCTCGCATGATGTCCCCAACCGAAGTTTCATACATCCGCTCAATCTCGCCTTCGCGTGTGTAGTAATATGAGCGGCGGACAGCATATGGTGCCAAACCATTGTATTTGCGTACAAGTGAGTTCAGCTCGGCGATAGCGGTTTCATGGTACGACTGTTCTTTCTTGACCCAGTCAGGGTCCCGAAGCCCTTTCACCTCGTTGAGCGTAATTTTATGAAGCAGTTCCGCCGGGTTGTTGGTTGTTAATATTCGCAGTGCGCGTCTAACCCATGACTGCCGTAGCAGCTCACGGAATGTCCTGACAGCAGTGTCGAGCTCTGGGAGTTTGATTAGACGATGAAACCAAATTGAATCGATGCGTCTTACCACTCTGCACTTCCACCCAAGGCGGAGCTGCACCATTCCGTTGCACAATACGATTCATAAGAAATTCCTCTCGAGCAATGAAAGGATTGGACTCCTCACTTGAGCGAGCAAGCGGCTGTCCACGTCCCTTCACGTTCTTGAACAACCCGGCAGACCGAGCTTTCTGTGCTCCAAAAGCTACATTGAACATAATACCAAACCAAACCTACCATAAAACACTCACCTCAATCCTCTCCTCTATAAAACTATTCCACCCTTTCACACTAACAGGATTTGGTCTTCCCGCAGGCATCTGTCCATGCTTAATCCCAAGCTTATAATCCAACGTCGACTCCAACGCCTGACTCAACCTCCCAACCTGTTGCGCCTTCTTCATCTTTTCCTTCTCCTTCCTCACCAACCTCTCATCCAAGCTCCCTGACCCACTCAATCCATTCACAGAGACTTGAACCGAGGGCGAGGGTATCTGAGCAGTTTTGATATTCACCGATCCACCCTCCTTCGGAGCCTTGAACGTCGTCTCCCAAGGTTTATGTGCCTCGCTCGACGGCAACAACGGTACATCCGCCCAAGATCCAGAATGGGGTTTGAGGTAACCAGAAGACGACGACGTAACGCCAGACGATGAAGACCAGACTTTTGGTGGGGCTTGTTTGAGTTTTTGTTCGGCTGTGACTATTGTTGGTCCGCGTAGGGGTTTGTATTTGTCTACGAGCATGCGGAGAACAGCGTCTTTGATGTTCTCGTCCCCCGTCCAGTTTTCGTGCTCTTGCTCTAGGATGTTGAGTTTTTGAGATTTGGGTGGACCTTGGGAGGTTCCCTCGGATTCTTCGCGTGCGGCATCGGCGAAGAGTTTGTCGCTTGCGCTGTGTTTGTGTGTGTGGGATAGTCTACGAGGTGCACGGTATAGGGCAGGCGTTAAATGCGTTGGACGTTGAAAGGTCGGTATGCATTTGGCTGGTCGCATGAAGTTCAAGGAATGTACTGACGTAATCACGGATGGTACTGTAAAAGACATCACCGGACCGGAGACGGACCGTGATACAGCTTTCACGCCCTGGTGAAGTTGGTGTTCCAATTTTCATAAAAAAAATTTTTTTTAAAAAAAAGGGGGGGCCACTGAATGATACCTACCACTGACCGTGCAAATTGTAAGGCCGCAAAAATCCTGTACAGTATCTTCGATGAAATAAAGAACGGTAGGGAAGGGCCAAAAAGAAGACTGTGATGGTACTGGCGATTGGATCCTAGAACAAAGTCGAAGTCCCAGAGCAAAGTCACACAGTTCAATCGAAGGAGTGGCACCAGGCTGGTAGCTCTACAGCCACGGCCGGTGCCTGTGCTCAGTTCCACGAGCAAAACCTTGGTAGCTAAGGCCAGTATGGTGACACAAAACGCGCATACAAATGTACGCCATGTTACTGGAAATGTCGAACTGGTGACGTCATTGATTGCCCCTATCCTGGGCGGGGTTAGTGGTGACATCTTCCTTCCTCCCACCCCTGCTATCACCCATGTCCGATAACACAAAGGGAGACAAAGGTCGAGCTTACCACACGAAATGTACAGGTGCGGCCCTCAACACCGTCACTCGGCAAACCAAGGATGAGGATATCACCCTGTTCGGCAGTTGCTTCTGTCCTTTCGTCCACCGCGTGTGGGTTGCGTTCGAGTTCCTTGGGGTGCCATACAAGGTACGCCTGTTCATCTTGAATTTAAATAGAGGTGAAACTGCCTTATGCTGTACAGTATTGTGAGTTAGTGTGCCCTTCACGGCGAGACATTTGTTCATAACTGGCTTCCCTCTTCCCATTCTGCAGATGAGGTGGATCCGTATAAGAAACCCAAAGAGCTTCTGGAAGTCTCTCCAAAGGGACTCGTACCCGGCCTCCGACTCAACAACTTTAACCCGCCAAGGTCGTTGAACGAGAGCACCGTCATCATGGAATACCTTGAAGAGTATGTCCATTCCTCAGAACCTTTGTTATGAAATGGCCTTCATGATCGTTACTATAGTCTGGCCTCCGGGACCAGTCGGCGGTCCCTCCTTCCCCCCGCTACTAACCCCTGTACGTCCTTTCCCGCAGTGGCTGGCTATCTCGGCCACAAGGGCTAACATCTGTCAGATGCCCGAGCCCTGGTTAGACTACAAGCCGATCACGTCAATCGTACACTCGTTCCCGCATTCTACAGATTCCTCCAAGCACAAGACACAGAAGCACAGATAAACGCAGGCAAAGAATTCCATCAGGCTATTGAGACGCTCGTAGGACTTCTCGAGAGGGCCGAACGCGAAATTCTTGGAGGGGGTGGCGTTTCTGGAGAGGGAGAACGGCACGCGCTCGGTAAGGGGCTAGGTTTGTGGGTCGAGGGGGGCGAGCTGGGGTGGACAGATGTCATGGTTGCACCCTGTATGTTGATTGCTTGCTTGCTTGTTGGTTAATGGTTGTCGATCTTGACGTCTCGATGGCAGGGATGTATCGGGCGCAGCTCGTATTGAAACATTACAGGGGTTTTGAGCTGCCCCAGGGAGATAAATTCAACGCCTGGCTACGACGCCTGTTCGCACACCCGGCATTCGTTGCTACTTGTAGTACTGATGACTTATATCTGGACAGTTACGAGAGGTTTGTGTGTGTGCCTGGTCCTGATGGTTGTTACTTACTCGTGTGATAGATACGCATTTAACCGCCCGAACACCAGCCAAGTCGCAAACGCAATTAACAGTGGAAGAGGCCTGCCTTGAAAAGGTTGGTTCGCCATTGGGTGCCCTGATAATGAACAAGGTTAATCCGTCCGATGGGAAACAGAAGTGCTGCTTGTGAAGTCCGATATCTTTTAGGGACCATCATGGATGTATCTGTCTTTCGTTCATCAATGTTAATGATCCCTGACGTCAAACCGGAAACGTCCTCGACCATGCCGAATTCAGAGTGGAAGAGAGCGTCAAAAAACGAGTTTGGTAGTACAAAAGTCTGTAAATGAGTAGAGTACAGCATGTTCTTGATTACAGGCTATCAATTCACAAATGCTAGGTATACGGAACCGGGTTATTAGTTGTCGTAACCTGGAGGATTTTCCACGGGAATGCCACCTATCATCGTAACCGAACTGGATTCGGCGGGCATGGTATACGTAGCTGAAACATAATGCGTGGTGAGCTTACCCGAAGATCAAAGATGGGTGGATGATGGTACACACGTAGACCTTCGTCGGCCTCGTCAGCAGCTTGTCTTCGCATGTAAATCGCCCTCTCCCGCGTCTTCTCTAGCAGACTGACGAACTCGAACATCGCACGATCCTTAAAGCGGACCTCGGCCTTTGTGCCCTCGGTCAAACCACCCCCTAACGAAGGCTTCACTTCAAAGGACAAGTAGTTCCCACTAAACGTAGGTTGTTCGAATCTTGTCGAAAGTATGGAGGGTAGGGGTACGGATAATGAGTCAAGGATGGACTTCGTGTCGCTTGTAAAGATGAACTGCGGAAATGACATTGAGTTCCGAGGGTCGGACGACATTATGAAGTTCACGGTACGCACTCTCTGGTCAGTGAGCCAAATCTTTCCAATTGCCTTGAGCTTCTTGATGCCACCAGAGCCTCCAGCAGGAGCGCTTCCGGACGGCGGTGCATCGGGGATTATGAGGGACAATTCGACGCCCGAGTCAACGGTTGTAATGGTCACTTCGTCAGGTAGTGGAACTGGCGAGCGGTTTGGGGTGAGCATGGTCCAATTGAGAGCCATGGTTACCAGTCGAAAGTGAGTGGGAGTGAGAGGAAGAAAGAGAACTAAGTGGGGTGCACGGGAGAATAGAGGTGATCACCGTATTAAGCCTCCGTCCAGCCGTTCGCCGACGCCGATATCAAGGCGCTGATCGCTTGTTCACAGCCTTGTTGATCATACGTCATTGCTCAGGAACTGGGGGGAATTTCTACGGCCTTCGGTGTCAATCCGACTATCTGGCGCAATGGTAGCGCGTTTGGCTTCGATCGCCGAATATTACCAAAAGGTTGCAGGTTCGAGTCCTGCGGTGGTCATGATATTGTAGTGTAAGCATTTTACCTCGATGAAAACATCACCAAAAACTCACATAGATTGTCCAAGCCCTAATCTAAAAAGGCCTAAGGGATGAAAAGGTGATACCAAAGGAAAGGGAATACGCCAAAATATGGTCAGAATTCAAGAGGACATGCGCCTCAACCAAAACTACCCCACGCTGACTCAGCCTATTTTATCCCATGCGGAGCCATCGGAAGTAAGGTCAACAAACTGAAATACAAGTTAAACCTACGAGTACGAATGGATCGCTTAGCCACCAATGATAGGAGATTCAATAGAATGGCCCTCGGACCTAAGGTAGTCAAACAAACTTGGTATGGAACCCTAGAGCAAGAAAACAGTCTACCAACAAACTGGACGAGAGATAACGTGGTTTTATTGGGTATTTCCCGCATACTCTATTTAGTACGTAGGCTTCGTTGAATTGGTATCTATGGGCGCCAGTTCTCGTGGAGGCATGCTTCTCGGCGGCGCGTTTCCTCCGGCTTCTCCACCTCTTTATCTACCCACCACTTCTACCTCTCCACATCACCATAATGTACCTGGATTATCTGACTCTCGTATTTTGCATCCTCCTCTCCTTCGCCACCTGGTATCACAAAAAATGGTCCAAGTTGCCCCCAGGTCCTCCCGCCCGTCTTCTTGGCAATGCGCACCACGTCTCGCGAACAGAGCCTTGGTTGGCCTTCAAGAAACTCGCTGACCAGTATGGTAGGACACCCCGTTCTCTATCCGAGGGGGTTATCAATGCACACTTTCTTAGGACCTATCATTTGCTTGTGGATGTTCAGAACCAAGACTATCATCCTCAACGACTATCGCACCGCCAACATTCTGCTTGATCAGCGCTCCGCCATCTATTCGAGCAGACCTGATTTCTTAATGAGCGGTTACCTGGCAGGGAGGAAGAATGGTGTATTCTTGACAAAGACGACGAGCCCTCGGTTCAAAATCTACAGGACACTCCTTCACAAGACGCTGAATCAGAGAGCCATCCAGGCTTATAAAGCTCTGCAGCTTTCGGAATGCCAGACACTCTTGAAAGGCCTCCTCGAAACCCCGGACAAGTTCATCTCTCATCTTCGCAGGCAGGTCTCAAGGTCTCAACTATGGTTTGTGGATGGCATCCCTAAAACTCTATCAGGAATGCCGTGGCGGTGATTACCAGTGTCGCCTATGGCTATCAAGTCGGATCTGAAGAAGACGAGTTTGTGCGTCTGTTGGAGAAATCTTTCGAATTGTCGAACGCGCTTAACGTTCCTGGTAAATTCTGGGTGGAATACTTCCCCGCCTGTGAGCTTAACGCACTCTCGGACATTGGAGCGACATTCACGTTTGTCCTTCTCAAGTGCGATACATCCCGGAATGGGTCCCAGGTGCTGGATTCAAGAAGTTGGCCAGAATCACTGCCCGAGAGTTGGAACGGATTGACCGTATCCCCCTCGAGTGGGCAAAGTCCCAAATTGTAAGTTCCCCCCACGCACCACAAGTACTGAATGACCATTTTGTTTCTTTACCAGGCGACTGGATCCTACAGGCCGTCCTTCATATCCGATCATATTAAGGATGGAAAGTTTGCGTCGACTGAAGAGGAGAGAGATGATATCCTGAGGTGGTGTAGCGTGTCCCTGTACATTGGAGGAGGAGACACGGTAAGCCTTTCTATACCAGCCGCGGTACTCAGACTGATTGACCCTCGCAGAGTGTTTCGGTTCTAACCACGTTCTTCCTCCTCATGGCACTCTATCCTGACGTCCAAGAGCGCGCCCGTGAGGAAATAGACAGGGTGTTCGGAGGTAACATGGTCACTCATGAAGATCGTCCCTCCTTGCCATACGTCAATGCGATGATCAAGGAGATTATGCGTTGGGGTCCTGTTGCACCGTTAGGTCAGCTGCACCACTATGAAAAGAAAGATGGTGGCTGAAACACCTTTTTTTTTTTTTTTAGGAATCTTGCATCAGGTGACTGAGGATGATTACTTTGAGGGGTACTACATCCCGAAAGGCGCACGGATTGTGGCGAACATCTGGTGAGCTACGTCACCGTTCACAATGAGAGCGTGTATTTACGGACGGCGTCTTTGAAAGGGCAATGGCTCATGATGAAAATGTATACCCAAACCCATCCGTCTTCGACCCAACACGGTTCCTCGGCGACAACCAACAATTAGACCCAACCAAATTTGTTTTCGGGTTTGGTCGCCGAGTATGTCCAGGTGAGATCGGGCGTCTTTGAACCAATGATGAAACTAACCTCGAGTATTAGGAATGCATCTTGCAGAGGCGTCTGTCTTCCTTAATGTGACCAACATCCTCGCCAACTTCATCATCCACAAGAAAAGGGGGGAAGATGGTCGAGAAATAGAGCCTGAAGTACACTGGTCAACCGGTGTAACCGCGTAAGCTAGAAACGTTATCATGTTGAATGGAACCTGACCCAACGACAATTAGACACCTGAAGCCATTCCTGTGTGGCATAACGCCACGTTCTCCCAGTGCACTCCGGGGTTCACTTGAAAGCTAGGATCAGGTGGAAACTGCTGATAGGTTGTATATGTTCCCAATTCGTATGTTGAGTGTGACTGCTGGTGTTCGCTACTGACCTTTCCCTTTGTGTTTGTGGAGGGTCTTCATATCTATGACTGTATGCTAAGAAAACCAGCGTTCGAAGTTCGCAATGCTGGTTCTGACAGACACAACGAACGATGTACTGATACAGAATATCGAAAGAATGCTGTGGCATGGTTTCGTTAGTCCGGCGTTCAAGAACCGCGACAGCTACTTACTATAGTACTTTTATGGTATACGACCATTGAGGATGTCGCCTCAATATGGTTTGAAACGTCTCGATGCTTTCAACTTCTCCACTTTGGCCTTGTCTTCCTCCCACTTGCGCTTCAAATCCAGCAGCTCTGTAATGAAAAATTTTAGCATGCAAGGTCGAATACAAGGGAAGTTTTCGTAGTACCTTCTCTCTGCTTTTCGGCCTTTTGGAAAGCATAGAATCCCTCTTTCTCCTTCTTTTCCTTTTTCTTGTTATTCCGCGTTCTCGTTTGTCCCGTCTGCTGGAACTTTTTGCTCGCCACGCCGACACCACCTCCCAACGTCTGACCATAAGCACCACCTCTCGTGACCAGTGTAAATCCATCCTCATCCACGATAGCCTCGCCCTTGCGATACTGCGATTTCTGCTTCGTCTTGGCCAACTCGTATTCATAAACCTCGATATAAGTATTTGCGTGCTCTTCTACTGCATCCAATGGCGGTCGTAATGAATCGTAGAGCGCGAGATAGTGAGCGAGACCTGTAGGTTCTTCGGTGGTAGGCCATGGTCTCGATTTGGACAGTGAAATCACTGCACGATCGAGCGACGAGGAATCAAGGAACACTATATGGGCTGATCCACCCGTTTTGCGTAATGTTCGAAGAGGAACGGTTGGTAGGGGTGTGACTTTGGGTATTTCTTCCTTGGACATTTTCCGTCGTTTTCGCGGTTTCTCGCCTTCAACTTCCATTGTCTCATCGTTATCCTCCTCTTCACCTTCCTCATCGTCGGTATCGTGCTCCGATTCCTCTACGTTATCTGTGCTGAACACAACCTTCTCTACTGTCCCCGCGTTCTTGAAAAGTTGAATCAAGTCTCGTTCTGTGGCGTCTGGTGGCACATTCACCAGGAAAAGTGTTCGGCCTACGGGTAGTCCGTCGTTATTCTTTTTCGAGCCTGCGTGTGCTCGTGCATAGATATAGTGTGTGGCGGATGTAGAATATGTGATAGGGATTGGGGTGAATCCACTGAAGAGTGGAGGATGGCCCATAGCTTGAAGCCATCGTATTTCAAAAATCTTGTCCTAGGGCCGTGATCAATGTTTGGTCGTCACGTTGTTGCCAAATATTGAATATTGCGCCCATATCCTCCCATATCTTATTCAGCCGATTTGTGATCGGTCCGGGTATGGAGGGTGGCTCGGAAAATAATTTACAAGACATAGTTACAAGTGGGCGAGATTGGGGATGCCGGTTATGTGGGGAGGGGCGAAAGATGCGGAACCAAACTGATACTCTGATCCATGTGCTGGAGCTAACCAAGTTGTTCGGAAACTGCGAGTGAATCGGACTCAGGTTGAAGCCGGACCTCACACCATAGATCTGCGTTCCACGCAATGATATACCGTCCCATGTCTTATACCGCTTGTTGCTTCTCGAGATCATCGAAACAAAGTATGTTTGCAAACAGTTTTTCGCTCTTTCGCTGAAGACTCGCTGAAGGTGGAGTTGCGATTACGCTCTATGAACTATTTTCAACTGCATTCCTTCAAATCACAGCGTAGGAGCCCACCATTCTTACTATTGCAAATTCGCTCTCTACCAAGCTTGGCGTTCGGGCTAGTCCCTAGTTCCTAGCCTATGACTTGTCGCTCCACCAGGACAAAAACATTCTAACAGTTGATGTCGTTGGGGTTTTCCGAAATTTCTAGATTCCCTTTCTGATGTCTTACCGCGAGCCTTGATCCCAAACAACAGCTTATCTTTTTATATGGGAAGCTGAAACGGCGAGGCCCAGATTTTGCATCTAAAAACGAGCTCGATAGCGTGATGTTTGATGTTAACCAAGATGAAAATTGAGATGGCTGCCCCCAGTAGTTGTACTACTCAATGATTTCTGTCGATCCGGGAAGGCTCGCAACCAAATGTGTCCTATAGCTATTCTCATCACAGACGATTAGATAAGAGAGGCTTGGTGACTTCGATAGGTTGCATGTCACCTAAATCGAACTGTTAGCTAAGTCCAGGGTCGGGGTGGGGTCGAAAAACATTGACTCACTCATCAGTCCAATTCGGACATGTGGCGTAGTAGGACCAGACAAAGTTATTTTAGGACTGAACTTGTCTCGGAGTCTTCGGCCAAGAAAATGATTCGTTTGAGAAACAACCAATCCTTCTAGAACATGCCAAAAAAACCATATCATAAAATAGGAAAGATCATGTATTTGTACGCAATAGAAACAAGACTGAATTTCGTAATGTACGATATTTACAACGTATAGCAGATTAGAAAACGTCCCAACTTGCTACCCAAGTCACCGACGTAGATAGTGAAGTATAAACAGGAACCGATACGGGAAGCTTTGTGGACAGTGCAAAACTCGAGAGAGAGGACGAACGCTGGTACACAACGGTGAATACAAACAAAACAAAAAGCTAGACTGAACGAGGTATGACTGGAAGGAACACAAACATGCATCGAAAGACATTACGAGAAGCAAGCTATCTTGAAAACAACGTGGGGAATGGATAGTGTACGCTCCGTTATAAAGAGCAAACCATAGTTGGAAGAAGCCCGCGTTATGCAGGAGCTTCAAGAGTGAAGGAAAAGAAAACTCCAACCAATAATTTTATGTATCATAGCGAGATGAGAATCCAGGACAACACAGAAACATAGACGTGATAGCTTGGGATCATCATACATGACCCTAGTTGGGTGAGGAGGATTTGACAGTTGTTTGGTATGAGGTCGACATGTTACCTGATATCTCCGGCGATTTCCACGGACGGTCCAGATCAAGACTGGCGAGAGTACCATTGAGATCCTCCAGGTCATTATGATCAGCTTCAGCGCGGCTGTTCGATGCAGGGGTGTGACTGGAGGGGGGGCGTGAGATCTGTTCTGAACGACTGGCGGTTCTATCAGCCATGTCAAAATAAGGGCCGTAACGCGTAGTACTTGGGGAATGAGTGGACGGGGAGACTTTGCCCGCAATGGGAGCTCCGTTCGAGGATTGGAGGTCCTGTGTCTGCAGCTGGTGAGGGTAGAAGCCTGGTGCAAATGCCTTGGATGGATGGGGCAATGCTTCGGAGCGGATAAACGGCGCAGCTTCCCGCGATTTGGCTACTTCAATGAAGTGGTTAGGGTCTGGGGAGAATGGAGAGAAGTTGGAAAGCGTGCGTTGAATATCGGGGCGAGGCAAAAAGCCATTCAAACCAAAGGAATCTCCACTCTGAGGTGTATCAGCTCCCGATCTCAACTTCGCATCCGATCCTAGGCCGGAGGCGATGCTTGTCGCGAAATTGTCACTGCCAGTATTGGTAGTGTTTGCGCTCATTTCGTTGTTCGCGCCCGGGGACGTTGGTGAGATATAACCTTGTTGGCTGAGCTTATAGAGTAATTGCAGAGCTTGATCGGGCGTCATAGCGTTGCCCATGGACAAGGAGTGCGTCGGATACTGGGCTTGCAATGCGGCAGCTTGGGCGGCCTGCGCCGCAGCCTGAGCGGCTTTATCTAAAAGTGAAATGAGTGGTTGTTCAAGGTGCAAACAAGATCTATTACACTGACATTGGCTACGACCCCAGCTCAACCTGATACGGCTACCGCCAATAGGGAATCCTTGCATCTTCTCTATTGCACGTTCGGCGTCTGCTTTACGCACAAATTGGACGAAACCACAGTGCTTGCCGACTGGGACCTTGACCTATTGGGATATCAGACCGTGCCGATGACAACTGAGGGAAAGCGCATACATAATGGATATCGCCGAAAGGAGCAAAGAAAGTCCTGAGTGTCTCCTCCGATATCAAGGGCGAAAGACCTCCAACGAACACGGTGGTGTTATAAGGATCAGTGGAAGTAAGCTGCTCGCCGTTTGGACCAATAAGGTTTCCCAGAATCGCTCTTGCTTGAGCGTGATGCTTCCAAGATTCCTCATTAATGAGGTATCCATCGTCTGTCTGACCAAGTACGTGGCGGAGTTGGGCTTCGCTAAGCAATGATGGGACACCTGTTCCATTACCGAGTCTTGGATCGCTTCCGGAGAATCCCTGAAGGAGCTGTCATAACAATTCAAATAACGGAAATTAGCTGATAGAAATCAACTCACTGTAGATCCCATATTCGAACTCAGGGAAGCACCAGAGCTTGAGCCGCCCAGGGAGTTGGAGGATGAGCCTTGGACAGAGGTGCTGCCGAGGGAGCCGATCGAATTTGTGGCGGCGATGGGGGCGGATACGCTTTTAGCCTGTGCCGCAGTCGGGACCGGGAGGGCGATGGTGACCGGTTGATTATCGGTACCGGAAATAGGTGCGTTGAACGATGCCTGAGGAAACTCGATGGGGAGAGTTGGAGGCGGTTTGAACTTGGCTGTGGCTGGGGAGATGCGCACTGGGAATTTTAGTGAGATATATGCGTCGCATGTAGATGGGGATTTCTTACTGGGACGCGACAAGCAATAGAGGCCGTGCATTTCGATCAAAGCTCGCTGTTGATCGGCTTCGTCAGTGAAACTTCGAGTTTAGGTTAGCCCAGGTAAAGATCGAGTTACAAGAAGGGGCGCACCGTACGAAGCCATAACCACGAGATACGCCTGTGACGGGATCGAGCATAATTTTAGCACTCTTGCAGCTCAGGAACGGTCGAATGAATTTGGGCTCTCTGTCATTACGCAGACCGAGAACAGGGTTACGGAAGACAGCCACGAGGTCAGAGTTCGACGTTTCGGGGGCGAGGTCGCCAACGAAGATGCTGTACTCCTTCTGATACTGCTGAGAGTTTCCGTTATATGCGGGTGTAGCAGCAGGAAATGTGGTATTCATAGGCGGAGGCACAGCAGGGGCCCAATTGAGGACAAAAGGCTTGGAAGAGTTGGGCATGGTCATGGCACCGCCTTTGCCGGTGTTGTTAATCTGGGCGAGAACAGATGCAGCATGGGCGGGAGTGGGGAACGTCAAGAAGCAATAGCCAGGATTGTTCGCCTGTTGGCCGGTGGTCGGATCAGGGGCGGGATGTGGCACTTTGATATTGACGGGATCCCAGCCCATGATACTGCAGACTTGCTTAGCGTACTCTTCATCCATCCAAGGCTCAAAATTTCCCCAGAGCAGAGTCGAGCGGGATAAACCGTTGGCGGATGTCGGGAGAAGAGTCGGGCCGGATAAATGGGACTGGCGGGTAGGGTTATCTCTGTCGGGGATGGGGGAGGACTGATAGAGGGTGCCCTGTTCGTTTGTAGGGGAATGGGTGTGGGGGGAAGGAGGGGAACGGTAGAGATGAAGATGGTGATTCAAAGCAGAGATTGGCTGGGAGGCGATCTGCAAAGTTGAGGTGTTGGGATTGTGCCTGTTTGGTCCGAGCACAGAGTCTGCGATCCCATTCCCATAGTCCCGCTCATTCTGCACCAGTTCCCGTGTCTGTCCTCCCCCGAGCGTCGTGGTTAGCCCAGGATATCTCCCCAGGCCCTGCGATCCCACGCGATCGCTCCTTAGCGAGATCAGAGCTGCAATCTCCGCTTCTCTGTCACCATTCCCGCGATATCCAGACGTACTGAACCCCGAAGTAAGGTCAAGGTCCTTGGTGTCAGCGCGAGACATGGCTGGTCCGGAATGAGGGGCAAATTCAGAGAGACGAGATGCCGTAAAGGCAGGCAACACTACCTGGTTAGGGTTGGGTTTGAGGTGATGCGAGGAGAGCAGTCAGGAGAAAATTGGGTTTTCGTCCTTGGACTGCGCAAACAAAGGGGGAATAGATGAGTGCAGAGATGATATGTGAGCACGACAGCGGAGAAGATGGACAGGGGGAGGAAGGAAAAAAAGAGGAACAGCGAAGCAACGGATTGCAGCAGCGAAACCCGACTGGAAAGCAACCAAAAGGCGATAGCAAGAAGCAGCAAGGTTGGACTTCGACAACAACGGTACAGAAGAGAAGGGTGTGGACGAGTCCAGAATATGATGAACTGGCAGAGGTTAGTTGAGGTCGACGTGGTACGTTGCGAAGTGGACCAGGGGTTTCAAATTGCGCGGAGAAAAGAAAAACGTTTATGGAATTCCCGCGCTTCCCCCTGACTCGGCCAACATCGTTCATCCTTACCACCATCTCATCTAGTAAGTGTTTAAACATAGACGTATTCATCGTTGGACCGATTCCTTGTTCTGCTGTCCCAGTCAGCGAGAGGTCGATCCTGCCGAGAAGTTGGGTTGCCTTCTGAATTGCCTCCGCATTGTCTCGCAATTCTGCACATGGAAGCCAGTATTCTTTCTTGTACATTTTTGGGGAACAATAGAATGATGGCGCAAAGGATTAAGGATGGTGATGTGAGCCTGTAATGCGCTCCTGTCAACCTGCCTTCCTGGAACGCTTCTTTAATTTGTATATTAATGTGGGTCCAGTGGCTGTGCCTTTTCTTGCCAACTACAGCAATTTTCTACCAGCCTGCCAACTATAATTACCTCTGACAACAGCATGACAGGAGGCAACTGGTAGTCAATCCTAGGCGGTTGAATAGGGAGGACTGAGCATCTGTTAATGGGGTGCTATGACCATTCGGCAAGCAATGAGGGTTCTCAACACCAACTTCCGGTTTCGGTTGATTACTTCTTTTCACGGTTCCTTTTCTGTCTCGACCCGTGATGTTGAATGTGGAAGATTCCCGATGATCTGAGTGTACACATTGTCCTCTCATAACGGAATGTAGCTTGTCACACCGTAGGAGTTTAAGAATGGCATTCGCGTATTGAATTAGGGGCTTATGCCGTTTGTTGCAAAAGAGTCATAGTTGACTTGTCAGGCTCCATGTTCAATTATGACCACCTCTATTTGATCATTTAGGCAATAGCTTATGTCAAGGAGATAGCGGGGCGGGGTTTGTGTGAATAGGAGCGGAATGGTATGACGGCGCCCCCGGCGCGTACGTAGGATCAATTGCATGTTTACATTCGCCAGGCCAAATATAACCTCTTAGTGGATCTACAAGGATCTTTTGAATAAACCACCACAACCATGTCTACATCGTCTTCGGCGGCGACTCGTAGCCACTCTAATGGCGCAGTAAAGGCTAGTACGTAAAGGGTCTTGGCGCTTAGTCATCCATCATAGCGAGATCAAGAGTTCCCCATGTTCAGGTTCTCGCCGTTGATTGCAGATTGCACTTAATCCTTGGTGTGTTGGGACTTCGTCATCGCCAGGATTCTCTGCACACTTTGATACCTCACTCATTCCCTGATATAACCGCCTTCATAAGGACTCATCCGTCATCGTGGATTACGCGTCATTGCTTGAAAAGTTGCCTGGTGCAGGCAGTAGAGGGACTGCGAATATGCCTCGTCGGCCTTCTGGAGCAGTTGGTCCTTCCCAAGGATCCTCAACAAGTCTCAATATGTCTTCCCGCTTGCAACGGCCTGGCGAGTCAAACGTCACTCTCATTACTTCCCAATCCTTTCCCTCTCAACAGCCATCCCAAATAACGATGGAGATAAATGGAAATCGCTATCAGAAAGTCGTATCGGCTTTGGCAAGTAGGTTGAGGAACAAGGTGCGTCTCACCTGTATGCTTGGTGTGAATTCGAAATTCGAAATTTGGACTTGTCTAGCTTCCGTGCAATTCTGGACACACCTTGGATGCAGTTGAGGCCGATGAAATTGTGCAAGAAGCAATTGAAGCGTTGACGGAGCTCCCAAGTGATGCACTGGCAGTAATAGCGTGGAACTTGGGCAACATCTTGGATGCACTCTCCAAGGTAACCTCCCTCTTGTTAATCCCACTCGACAAGTTTACTCACGGGTTACATGTAGCAAGTGGATGAGCAGGGCCAGTTTTCCATTGAAACCCTCCAGTCCCAGCTCTTCATCCTCAAGGTTTTGTCCGTCAACTTGGCTTCGCGACTCGCTCCTGGTGCTCGCTCCCAGCCCCAGTCTGTTGCAGCCTCTTATTTAGCGCCAAACTCTCCAACCACTGTCAGTTCGTTCCGGCAACGGAGGCGACATGCTTCATCAGAATACTCTGATGCTACGTCATGGCCATCTGATATCCCACCCCTTGAAGAACGATGTGCACGTTACGTCCTCAGCATCATCCTGATATTCCTTCGACAATCTACCCCGGCCGAGGCACCCCTCATCCTTCCTTCCAAGACATCGGACTTGACTTTTCGCGATTTTGAAACGGAGCCTGCGCTGCAACAAGAAGTGCCCAATGACAATCCAGACCACGCCAACCAACCACTACTGAGGACGCAGACATCTTCGGGTTCAGTTCTCTCTGGGAAGATGAGCATCAATTCGACCATACGCATCCCGACTGTCCAGATGAAATACGAGAAAACCCACATGTCACTAGTCAAATCGAGGGCTGCTGTCATTGCCTTGATTGCGGAGTTTTCTGGTCGCATCATCTTCAGCATTTCTGCGTCGAACTGGAGCACTGTGTTTGAACGGCTGAGGTCGAAGATCAGAGCTTTGGCCAATAAACCCGAAGAGACGGCAGATTTCACAGACTTGCAGTTATTGGCATATATCATCTTTGATAGACCGCGGCTTGTTCAGGTTCTCAATGGTAGGTGTCCAAATTCCATCTCGAGCCCTATCCTGGTTCGATGACCCTTTGCACAGAATTATCGTCCCTGCTGGTAAACATGCAGCGTGATGCTCAACTAGCGATCGCTTCTCCTCTCCGCTCTGCTATCTGGAATTGGATAGAATACCATCCAAGGGAGTTCAACGAGATCGTTCGAGCCAGAGGGAAAACAGAAGGAGCTCCCGAACGCGTCTTTGATCTGCTTTTTTCCAAACTTAGAAGTGGAGACGAGAGGGTCGTGTGGCCGTCACTTACAGCATTATGTTGCATGATTTCTGAGCGACTTGCGACGGATCATATTCAATACAGTGGTAAAGGGTATAAGAGCTCGAGGAAGGTAAGCTACTCTCCTTTAGCTGGGTGTGTGTGTACTGACAACGTATAGGATCTGAGGTTCCTCGATGAATTGCTGAGACAAACTGGGAGTCCGGGTGCCTGGAAGACTTCCGAAGTAGCTTTGGCGTCTGCTGTCGATCTATGTCGTGGAGCAATGTTCGCTACCGTTGAGGAAGATGAAGAGGTTCCACTACGGTTGCTTGCTGCCGACGTTGCCCATGAAATCAAGGTGCTTTGGCAGCCTTAGCATCTCTTACGTTTGGTCCGTTGCTAACGCCCGGAGTTCTACAGGGCGCACTTAACCAGATTGTGCAGAAACTTCCTGGTCGACCGAGTATTTGGGAAGTGGAGGAGATTGACGTGGTGTTGTATGCGAATGTGTTGGTCACTGTGTACCGGTTCCTGTCGCCTGAGGAGTCTGTCCCATTGATCAAGGAATGGATGGAGCCTACGCGCTCGGATGCCATCAAGCTTTGTGCTGTGAGAGCTTGTCTGACGTTGGCACAGGAGGTGAGTCGGTTGTTGTTGTTCTCACTATGCATTTGAACACTCATGAATGGCTAGGCGTCTCGATTCCCCTGGCAACGTTCACTCGAACCTTTGCATGAGGCTATAGGAAAACGTTGTCGTGAAGTCTTTAAGACTCTCGGCCACAGACGGCCAGAACTCGATTCGTGGGGTGCTATGAAGCGACCTGAGCCTTACCCCAAAGCCAAGCGCGCCGTATCCGAAGCCTTGACCGATCGCGAATTGCTTATGCTGGGTATCTTGTCATTATGGAGAGCTGACCCGTCCTTCCACATTACCGGTGCCTCGTCTGCGGATTTAGACGAATGGGTTAGTGTTGTGGTCAAGATCTGGGATGCTTCTGTGGATAATTCGGTCAAAGTTTCAACGACGATTTGTCTATGCCGATTTGCGATCAGTACGTTCAGGACTTCGCCCACGGCGCCGCATTTCTCGTTGATGTCGAACCTTATTAAGACGTCTTTGTAAGTCCCGAATATCAGTTTCATGAGATCCCAGCTGACCATGTTTCAAGGCCCGCGACTCTTCTGAGCGTCGCCATGCATCTACTGCGTGCGCGTGAAGACATTGAGTTACAGCGTCTATGGGTTGCTTTGGCATTGCAGATGCTAGATCTTTATCTCGTCAAGATCGAGGTACGTCTCATCTCCGGTTATTCTCTGTTCCTTGTTCGGTCTGATGGGTGTCATTACTAGGGTCACCATGTCAAAGAGATACAGCTAGATCCAGATCGTGTGCCTGCGTTTGTCATGGCAGAGATCGCTTTCACTGTTACCTTGACTTCGTCGAACAACGTGATTTCCCAGATGGCTGCTAAAGGTCTCAGAAATCTGGCCATCATCCAGCGCCAACCCAATGCACCCCAGATTGATTTTATCTCACCGGAGGATTATGCGAAGAGAGCCCGCGTGTATGATCAACTTGGAGATCCCAGGGTGGCCGTTGTTGGTGAGTTTTGAGGTTGCACTCGGGATTGAGGCCGAGTTGTCCTGAGTGAATGTGTAGGTCGTGTGGGCCATCAGAAACGCATTCGCAAACATCTCAGGTTGCTTGCTCCGTGTAATGCTATTGATGTTGTGGTGTGGAACGAATGCCACAAACGGTGGAGGTTATTGACTGAACCTGTGCTTGAAACGGT
Source organism: Podaxis carcinomalis (assembly GCA_018524395.1). NCBI lineage: Eukaryota > Fungi > Basidiomycota > Agaricomycetes > Agaricales > Agaricaceae > Podaxis > Podaxis carcinomalis. The sequence goes on from JAEUWJ010000451.1 coordinate 195,874, forward strand.
ACGGGATTCTCGTCGGGCGTTTCAAACTGTCGCAGGGCCCAATTGGAAGAACCAGGTGGGTGCATATTTTTTTTACCCTAACGTTATTGTACTGACACAGGATAGGATCTGAAATTTCAGTGGCACAATCTGACGCTATTTATGGCTGCATTCGGTGGTGTTTGCCTAGAAAATACCCGAGATGCAAGGGATAAGCTTGTTTCGATCGTCCCATACAAATTCTTACCGGATGAACTATTGGCTTTGGAGGACATCTTCCAGTATTTGAACCCGTTTCTGTCGGATCTGAACAAGATTCTGACGATTCAGGATGTGGCAACGAGGGATATTGCGAGGGATGCGCTTGGAGCCGAGTTGCACCCGAGGTTGTATTCAAAGGTCATAAAGCATTTGGATGAGTGCGTACTTGGCTTGAATTACGGTCGTGTGGTGGGAGCTAACTATTGACTTCTTGATAGAACGACTCAGGCGTACGAGCACGAGGGATACAGCCCATCAGATGAATATCTACTGTTCTTGGATCAGGTTGACCTTGCATCCTTTGTATTGGTTAGGGGAGATCGCTCACCGTTTTTGCTAGTTCATTGCAATACTCAAGTTGATCTTGGAGAATGAGCGATACTTGGAAGAGAAGATGACTTTCGACATCAGCTCTATCCTGACCTCGCTGACAACCATGATATCTCGCTGCGTTGGCTCGCAGACGTTTCGTCTCAGGATGAGGTTTTGCAGCTTATGTGACAGCATTTGTGCGCGGACGGATACTTTCATCTTGCGGAAGGAGAGCCCTGCGAGACAGGATATCATCGAGCTGTTGATGGAGTGGATGGAAACTACGGTTTCTGTAAGTGGTTGCTTTCACTACGTCCGAAGATCCACACTGAAGGTATGGTAGGATGCGGGCCGTGATGGCCAACTGGACGATTTCAACACTGCGTGTCTGAAGACCTTTGTGAGGCTCCTCGATAAATTCCAGCTACGGTTTACGGATACCCTGAATGCCGGCGACGATACCATCCATGTCATTTCGAGAGAGTTTAACAAGTATTCCAGTATGCTTCTTCAGTTTTTGGAGATGTACCAGTCTGTCTATACCGTGCGTGGCCGCCTTTCACCGTTGACGATTGATTTATGATTGTGGCTCTGCTACAGGTGGATTCGGATGATGAGTCCGAATATATAAATCCGGAGGTATAGTCTTGGATTTTGTGGTATTTATCAGATGCTCACCTTTGCGAAAGAGGTTGCAGGGCTCACAGCGGGAGATTGAGATTCGCGAGCTCGTAATCACTGGCCTTGCTAACCTGGTCAGCGCGAACAGTGAAATCGGTTTCAAGCAGTGTCTACCTCTTGCCTATGATCCGGACAAGCGCAAGAAGGCCATCTTCGCCCATGTATTTGCACGGGTAATTGGACAGGGTACAACATTCAATGCTGAAGAGAAGTCCGCGGCCCAAAACCGTAATGCTCGCCTTATTGAGGTGTGTGACGATCCTTGATGAAGCTCAAGATGAGCTTATGTATCTTATTGCTCTTAGCTGGTTCGGGGATCCAAGGTCTGTGATAAGCTACTTGAAGAAAGATTTACGCTGACTTTTGTAGCTCGCACTTGCTCTAACGATTGTCCATGTTTGTCCATTCTCTGAGGATGATATGATGATCTCTGTCTTGCTTAACATCTTTGACTCTCGCACATCCCTGATGACCTTCCTCAAAGCTATCATTGACCATGAGATTTCGCAAGCCGACAGCGAGGCTTCACTCTTTCGTCGTAATTCCGTCGGCAACAAGTTCCTTTCCGCCTTTGCCAAGATTCACGGGTACAATTACCTGAGAAGCCTTATTGGCCCGCTTATTGCGTTCATGCGAGAATTGCCACCTGGACATAGTTATGAGATGGATCCGAACAAGGCCAAAGAGCAGGATATTGTCGAGAACCAGAAGACCGTAGAGTATGTGGCGTCCAAGTTCTTGAGCGTAGTGGGGTCTTCCCTTCCGCAGCTACCGCCGTAAGTGTTGCCCTCGAAGCGGCTCTGATCTTTATTAATCACGGGGCTTTGTTAGGATGTTGCGAGAGGTTTCGGCTTATATTTCTGCTAGAGTGTAAGTTCTTGTCGTCCTTTGAAATATCAGATTACTAAACATCCTCAGTGCCGAAATTTGGCCAACTGCCAAGTTTGCGGTAATGGGAGCCTTTATATTCCTGAGGTTTGTATCCTTATCATTCTTTAGAAAGTATTTCCTGACACTTCTCCAGGTTTATCACGCCTGCGGTCGTCGCGCCAGAAAATGTTGACATCGAACTCCCAATAGAAAATATGGCGACAATGCGCCGGGGTCTAATGGTTATTGGCAAGATTCTCCAGAACCTTGCCAACAACATTTTCTTTGGGAAAGAGGCATATATGACCGTGCTCAACAGGTTCTTGGAAGGCCAAATAGCAAATGTCACCCGCTTCCTCAGCGAGATTCATGTCTGTATTCCTTCTTTGTTTCCGATTCCATGACTAATTGTGCCACAGAAATCTCCCCCGTCCGTCTTTGAATGCGAGGACCAATGGCAGGGCATCGTCAGCGATGATACGGATGCGATAGTTTTGCACCGATTCCTGGACAGACATGCTGATAAGATTGGCAAGGAGTTGTTGAGTATGTCAAGACCCACCGCAGATGGCGACGCTTCAGCGTTGAATGGAAAACGTGCATGGGATGATTTGTGTGCGCTTCTGGTGGATCTTGGTACCCCAGTTGCCGTTCCTCAGCTTTCTCAATATCCCTTGCACGATTCGCGTGAATATCACGACCTTATGAGCCGGTACGCAGAGCAGAGTGTCGCTCCCGTTCAGGGGTTCTTCATGGAAACTCCAGCCAACGACAAAGTCAGTTGCCATGCTCCTGTACACCATTCTCATAACTAATCATAGTTCAGGACTTGAACATCTTTGTGCTGCGATTGTCCAAGCTCGATGTGGAGGCGATTGATATTGAACTTCTTATGTATTATATCTTGAAGGTGAGTCCGGCAATGGCGAGTCCATGTAGCCCCGCTCACAATCAGCACCAGGTGTTAGGCGATGCCAAGTACCTCGGGGAACCATACGACGTCATTGTCGATTGTACTGGGTTCACACCAATGTCCGAGTTGCCCCTCCAGTGGCTTAGGTTTTGCGCAGAGATCGTACCCAAAGATATTAGAGGGCACTTTGCGACAGCACATATACTGAATCCAAATTCCCTTTCGCAAAAGTATCTTCGGCGCTTGTATAACTTCATGGCAGGTACGGATATTCTGATACTCGGTTACGTTGTTACTGATTTCCGAAAAGGAACGCCATTCTGCTCATCTGTCAAGACATATGTGTCAGTTGCTCAGTTACTGGAGGAACTCCCGGACACCGTTGCAGAGGCCCTGTCTGAACCAAGTATGGTTATCTCAACTCTACTGACTCTCTGATCATTAACCTTCAAACAGACGCACTTGAACAAGAGCCGTATGAGGAGTTCCAGGATGTTACATGGAAACAATCCAATTCTATGCGCGTCCCGGTCACGCTCCGTGTCGCGAGTTCCCACATTCGGATTACGTCCGTAAGTGCATCCGACTCGTGTTCACCGTCATTGGCCTTAGAGATATTGCACGATAGCGCCAACGCCAGCCTATTTCTCCTGGGCTAGCGTGCCGAAACGTTGAAATCATTCATCTCGCAGACATAGGCGATATCTACAACATCTTTACTGGACAGGATTTGAACGAGTTCATTGTGCGACGGAGACAAGGCAGCACTACGTATTTCTTCTCATCATTGAGAGACCCGATTGTCAAAGTAAGCCCGATTTCACTTTCTTTGAACCTCACTGATTCTATCCCTTCAGGCTATCCGACATGCTAAGGGGAAGCTGAAGGAAACGGAAATACACATGTCTGAGAGATTCTCCCGCTTCTCTAATGTTCCTGCTACACTGCTTCACGTTGGCTTCCTGAGTGTTGATCCCGAGGATGAAACGATGCGGGCCGCAGCATATCATCTTCTAGGAGCAATATGTACCTATCTCAAGTACGACAAGAGTCCCATTGTCGCGACCCAAGGTTAGTTCGCCTTGCGTCTATCAAGGATGCGCATCATTGACTCCTTTCAGCCGGCATCATCCCTGGCGATCCCATTTCCTTCGTGAATCATCTCAGCGAGAAGCTCGCTGACTTTGCACCACAACTGACGTTGGACTTCATCCACGAGGTCTCTGCTTCGCTCAAGTCGATGGGAAAGGATTCGATGAGCCAACGTTCGAGCTGCTTGCACTACATGAGTCCTTGGATTAAGAATCTTGCTCACTTCGTCAATCCGACGCACAGCCTCTATGAAAGGTCCGGTGCTCGTCTCAGAGACTGCATTAGAACACTGGCAGAGCTATCGATTGCATTCCCTGATGTTTGTTTTTTGTTTGTCTTGATGTCTTCGTCCTGACCCATTGCGGTAGATCACGCCAACCCTTCAGAAGTGCATCTGGGCTGAAATCAGTAAATCGGACCATGCGATCGTCGACGCAGTACTTGACGAATTAATCCGGACGGCTGCTGATGGTGGTATCAACAATCCCAGATGTGACACAATTTCCCATATCGTCGCCACAATCTCTTCTATCGGCGTTCGAGGCAGAGTTTATCATAAATTGCGGAAGGTGAGCAGAGTCTTTTTCACTATTTTGAGTGGCTGATCAGTTTGTTGCAGGCTCTCAATCGTCCTCCTACACATCTTGCGAACAACGTGTCTGAACATGCAAATTACAGTGAAATATCAACACTGGTCAAACTTTGCCTCGTAGTCGGTTCTCAGTCGCGCCAATTGACGCAAAACCAGTTGTATGTTCCCGAGATCGTGCACATCGTCATGCTGGTTGCAGCGGATGGCCCCATTCAAGTCCGGAAGTCTGTCTATGGCATTGTTCTCAATCTCTTACAATCGCTATATGTTTCAAGAACAGAGGACATGCCTGGCACAGAACTACTTCAAATCATCAAGGATTACAATTCATCTCAGACGCTTCAACTATTTGGGCTTCAACAGTTTGTGCCTACCTCCAAGCACACTATTTGGACCCCGCAAAATGACAAGCAGTACCTCGACAACCTTGAGAAACTTGCTGCATTCTTATCCCGAATCATGGATATTGCATCAGGATCAAGAGGTGATTCCCTCCCGTTTCATGCTTTCCCCGACCGTTAACATCGAATCAGGTCTTCTGAACATTTGGAGAGCCCGGTGGATGAGCTTGGTGACATCAACCGCTTTTCAAATTATTCCTGCGATCCAGACTCGGTCCTTCGTTGCCCTCGCGGCTCTGGCCAACCAAGATGTCGACGACGACTTCCTTTACCAAATCCTAGTCGCATTCCGTGCGGCATTGGTACAAGCAGACGAAAACCATTCAAATACAGTTGTCAGCATGCTGCGTTGCATCTGCCGTATCATCCCTGTCCTTCAAAAGAACTCTCGATATGTCACATCGATTTTCTGGCTGGCGGTCAGTTTGTTGCAATCCAGCTACTCGGCGTTCTATGTCGAAGCTACGATTTTACTCCGAGTGTCACTTGAAGCCATGGAAGAACAAGGAATGTTCGAGGAAGAACCTGTGGACAAGGTTTTATTGGAAAGTCGAGTACCTCTGGAGGAGATTACTAGTCAACTTGATCGATTACTTAAATTTTCCTTCGATTCAAGCTTTTCGTTCACCCTGGCTGCCATTATTTTCAAAGGAATTCGTTTGCGACATTTCAAAGAGTATGCGGAGGCAGCGCTGAGGACTCTCCTTCGCGTCACGGCTCGTGCAGAAAGGGACCCGGATGTCACGAATGGATTCAAGAATTGTCCGTCACCCTCAATTCTTGGCTACTTCTTGGCCTTGCTGCCGGTATCAACTACGCCGGAGAATTATCGCAATTTACTGCGGGAATGCAATATTGGGGACGCTTGGCACGCGGACGCCGGCCTTCCGGAGATAAACCAACAAACTCATGTACCGACGGTGACCCACAAGTTCCTTGGGGCTAATGATCCCAAAACTGCACTTTTTGTAGCGACATTCGTCGGGACGATGTTATCGACAGCTCAGGGTGATGATGCGGAAACGGAGATGTTGTATTCATTATTGGCGGACCTTGGTAATCCCTATCCTGAAATCGTTTCCTTGGTGTAAGCCCTATTGTTGAAATCGGTGAAAACTTTTGTGATGAGCGTCTTCTCCAGGTTCGGTAATCTGCAAGACAAAGTCATCAACGCTTTCCATTCTTCTTCCAACCCCGCCATCCTTCGCTACGTGTCGAGCATCTACCGAATATCCCAACCCGAGTCCCCTGGCTTGGGTGATCACGAAAACACATCAACGTCAACACTTAACACCGCAGAGGACAGTGCTGCCGCCCCAGCTCTTTTGAATGCCCTCGAGGCCTACAAGATGCAGGGGCTTGCGCATAGCCTCCAGTTCCTTCCGTTACATCACGGCTACGCTACGAAAATGATCAATTGGATACCCGGTCTTGTGGATTTGATGATATGATACATTTGGTTTAACCCTGCTCTCAGGATTGCTACTGATAGAATTTGTCCGACGATTGTGATTGCATTGATATGCATATTTTGTTTGTGTTCACTGTCCTACATTGTTCGCTCATTGTTCTGTGGATCTAGGTAGTATATCGCCTCAACTCTTTCTTTGGCACTGATGTTGATTGGGTGTATGATAGTTTTAGTTCTGTCTAATAATAAGTTCAATCGGAAGATATTGGCTTGATGGAGATAAGCCGAATGTGGGGAATGTTCCAAGTGACATTCATTATGCAGTCTGGACGTCACATGATGCTGAATACCTGACACTACGTGCGACTAAGTCCACAGTTACTCGCTTCATGCTCTCTCTTTAACGTTTTCTACCCAGATTACGACCCACACAACCATGGGGACTCCGCCACAAATCCCGTCCCGCCCACTAACCCCAGAGTCACCTCTTACCAGCAGTCTTTACCGCGCTACCAGCACCATCGACGACCTAACACTGGCTCTCTCCAATTTCTCGCGGGTACCCTCCCCAGACCCTCCAGTGAACCTTGCCTGTTGCTGTGGCTTAGAAGGATGCGAAAATCTGCAGGCTTGGCTTGAACTCAAGGCCCGACTTGAGAGCCGGTTGACATTGAGTGCTGGTGAGTGCTCAAGTTGTGGGACTGGAACGTTCGCGTGGGTTTCTCATGTATTGTACAGAAGTCGGCCAGGCTCTGCTGCAGCGGCATGAAGCCTATGTACGCCGACACGAGGCGAGTTGCTGTGATCTCTGAAGTGACCTATTCATGAACCCTCGTCATATGTAGACCAAGTGCCGGATCAAACAAACTAGCGATATTCGACAACATGCTAACACATCCGACGATGAGGATGAGGATGACGATACGAAGGTATTCCAGCAGGAACAATTTGACGTGCTCTATGCGGAGTTGTTGAAAGAGAAGCAGGGTTTGGAGAAGGTAAGCTCATGTCCACGTGGTCTTCGCCTTCTTGCCTCTCATATATTGATTTGCTTACATGCTTAGCGACTTAATCAAGCCCTTGTGAACAATGAAGTTACGGAGGTGGCCAATAAGACGCTGCTACAGGAACTGCATGACGCTCGAACTACCATCTCCCGTCTAACTGCGCACCACGCCCGCTCGATCGGCTGGGACACGCGGTTAACAGCAGCTCTTAAGGAACGAGATGATATGCAGCAGGAAAGAGATAGCGAGTCGCATCGAGCAAGGTTGGCAGAGTCGAGGTTTGCAGCATTAAAAGACAAAACAAGTATATTACTATTTATACCCGTCAACTCGGGGGCTGACGCCGCTCTCTTTTTATAGGCAAGCTGCAGACAGAAGTTCGACGATTGCAGGAAGCCCTGGAAGAGAAGAGGTCGCATCGAATGGAATCTTCGGGAAGTCTTTTGCAAGATGCTAGGACTACACTCGAGTCCATCCGAGAAGCTGTAAGTCACCTGGGCATAGGGACCTGATAAAAGTGATTGAATCAATCTTAGGGCAATCTTCAAGTTGATGCGATAGACGGCTACGAAGAAATTGCTCGGATCCTAGAGTCTCTCGTCCAAGACAACGAGACTCTCAAGCAAGACAACAACGAGCTTCAACAGTTGCTTAGCGACTCACGAGAAGACTTCGCCTCTCTCCAGGAAGAGTTCGAGGAGTACAAGGCGAACCCTCCAGTTCTTCGATCCGGGGGTAGGTTGTTGACATTGGCCTTTGTCTGGAGTGACCTTATTAATGCGCTGACTAGCAAATACCCCAAGACACCTACACAGACCGAGTATCACATCCATTGCATCAAGAGATCATCCAGTGCGTACTACTCGATAACAGCCTTCCTTCCAACTCATGCTCTCCTCAGGTCTTCACCAACGAGCGTAAATCCCGCCGTCATCTCGTACGCTTCATTTGGTTGTTGCGTCGATAGCTTGCTTGACATTACCTCTGCCGTAGGAACCCCTCACCCCCGACGCCAATTTGCCACTCTCGCCTGCTGACACACTCTCACCTTTTGACACTAAATGGACACCCAATAGCATTAGCAAGACTTCGTCGCGTTACTCTCCCTCTCGTTACAGCTTCGAAATCGAAGTGCCGGATGACGAGCAAGAGGATACTTGCGCAACTGAGAAGCGACGTTCTCACAAGCCGCTTCTCCTATTATCCCGGTCGCGAGGTGTTCAAACGGAGCCTTGTCCTTCCTCATACTTAACCCAATCATCAATGCCATCCCTAATACCGTCGCTGTCACCACACGATCACTCAGAAGCTTCATCGTTTTCTGAGACCTCGTCCACCCAAATTACGTCCCTCATAGATCGAATCGCATCGTTGTTGAGCCGGATGGTCCAAACGGATCCATTGACTCTGACAAATCGCTTAAAGCGTCAACATCTCAAAGGCGCTGACGTTGGCCACTTGTCCAAGACCACAATCAGCAATATCCTCGCCGAGGTCAACGGTTTACGCCAGCAGTACCGTTCGTTGCTCGAAGAGGATAAAGCTGCTCTGCCCGTGACTCGTAAAGACCTCCGTGGGCTATTCAAGTTCCTACGGGATGCTTTCTTGGAGCTCGCCCAGATCAGGAGCACCCTCAACGAGATCATTCTCGATCCTTCCCTGGCACCCAAGATCAGCGAGCAAGCCCTGCATCCGGAACAAGGGAAAGACCTCGATAAGGCGAGTTCAATGAACTCAGCAGCGCATAGCTGGATTGCACCTATATCCAGACTGTTTTCACCTCCTCGGAACGAACTTCCTCCACCCACCCTGACGCGTTTAAGCAGCTCGCGAAATCGGAATGCTCGGTTCATACCCAAGTCCGGCCCAGCCCTCGCTGCCTCCGCCACAACTGTCAATGTAGAATTTTCGGGCATAGGAGGAAGATCGACAACCAGTGCGACCGCAGCTCCTGCTATCACCCAATCTCCACCACCTGAAAGCACGACTGCTTTGATGGACATTTTTGCTGGTGCTCCACAGCTCAGCAATAGCACGAGTACGAGTACGGATAACTGGGTTGTTATCCCTCCATCCGCAGTGCGTCGTATGCCATCACTGATGCAACTTGGACCAGGAGGCGTTGAATACCCCTCGGATGGTATTATTGTCGATGGAACTCGTACTATCGGAAGGAATACTGTTCTGCCCGTTCCCAAAGCGGAAATTCCTCGAGCTGTTGATGCCGTCATCGATGAACGAACTGAGGCGGACGATCGCCTAGCCCCTTTGTTGCAGAGAACGCTAGTTAGGAGAGGATTGTCGGACTCCTCTATTCATTCCACTTTTGTGGCTCATGGACAAGGGTCACAAGAAACGCAGACTAATGGCACTGAATCACAAGCACACAGATCACTTGGAGGCGTCTTACGGACGGCGTGGCCAGACAGTTCATCGGTGTTCCAAGCACTGAGTAGGACCGTACATAATCTGAAGCTTGGAGGTTCTAATGCGACGAGTTCTGAATCCGAACCTAATCCTGTCACAGACCCGGCGCACAAGGATGCTCGGACAGAAGGGGCGCCTTCATTAACGAGGGCGTCGGAGGTATCTGTGACCGAGACAGCCGCGCGGACGCGGACGCGGACGCCACCACCCTCATTACTGCAAGCGCAACCTCAATCCCCAGCCCACGCATCCTCTTCTAAATCAGCAGTGACAACTAACATCATGTCATCAACGTCAAAGTCACCAACCTCTATCTCATCCGCTACCTCACCCAAAGAAAGAAAGGCCGCGACTATAAGCCCGCGTAAGGGCAGGATGCCGGACTTTACGTCTTGGACAGCAGCGAGCTTTATGTTGGATCCGGCTAGTGGTGTTAGTGATCCATTTGTTGCAAGAAACGTCGCGGGCAGCTTTAGGGAGGAGTCATTCTGGCAGAGAACACTGAGGTCAGGAGATGAGATTTGAGGTGCTGGGCACCTTAGATTTATTTTCATTTTCCACTGGCATTATTCACCTGCATCTGGTATTTAATCCATGGACTCATATCTCTGGCACGGTTACCTCCACGTTGTGCTTCTGGAGGGGACTATCCCTGGACATTGATTAAACTATTTACATTGTTCTATGTACATCTACAGCACTGTCATACCCTAGTTATTCCTTTGTATATCATAATGATATTCAATGACCTCCACCATTTTACAGGTGTATACAATCGTGCATTACACTTTTATCTACTACTATCAGAGTGAGAAGTTCTACATATCCGTAAGTGTGGGGTAAGGATACAGTAATCAAGAGCAGACATAAGATGAAGAATAATGGGATGGATATGTGATAGATACGTGTGGTTCAAGTCCATGGCGAAATGAGAAGTTAATAAATAAACAGCACCAGGAATAAAAGAGTGGGAACTACCGAGCGGGAAAGAATCAGACCGTCATCGGCAGGGCGTCAATCCGCTGCTTCATCTCCACCAACCAAGGCCAGCACTGAAACACGCTCTCACTACACCTGGCGCATCCCGATTTCTGCGTAACTTTCCCAATAAACTCGATGGAGAATATAACGTCGCTAACAGGACGCACAGCCAACTCCGCCTTTGCTTCCTTCTCCCACTCATAATACCACTTCGGTTGACCTTGGGCGGTGTACAATGAGGTGTTACACTGCATACATTTGATCTCTTTAGGGCAGTTGGTGGGATCAATGATTTCTAGGGCGCGTTTTGATCGTGTACGATGGAGATCGAGTAGGCGGCGGTATTGCCATGCAGAGATGTACTTCAGATCTTCACAGAATGGACCTTCTAGGATGTTGGAGCGGAGTGTATGGGAAGAAGCGATCTGTATTTCCTCTTCCAAGTCGAATCGACAGGCGATGGCGTAGACTTGGATGGGTGAGTTTTGAAGGTGTTTAGGAGATGTGAGGAGGCGGCGGAGTGTGAGTATGACACTTGCAAAATCATATTTGATTGCTGCGTCAAGGACAGGGGCTAGCTCGTCAAGGGAAGGGAGATGTGGATCGGGGATAGGGTAGACGAAATGGAGGAGCGATGTGAGGACGTCTCGTGGTTCTGTGACTGGAACGATGGGTTTGGTCCTTTTCAAGCTTTCCGAATCTGTCGGAGGAGCTCGGGGAAGTGTAAACATGTCGTGGAAGAAAGGAGAAGCCTCTGCAAGGATAACACTGTGAACGTGGAATTCAGTAGGTGGGTCCCGAGAGAGGAGAATGAGGTCGGCATTGTTAGAGTCGAACTCGCAAGAGACGATTGTCCGCTCTGAAGTAAATTGTCCAGTAGCCATTACTGCAAAAACAAAGGCGGGGAATGAATGCTAGAAGTGGGGTGTAAACTTATTATATCAGCTCAGGCGGGGAAGGTTACAGCTCTTTATATATGTACCTCTTGCCGTCACCAACCGGACAAAACAGAATCGACGAGATCGGAGGCATCAGCTCATAACCCAAGTCTACCTAAGTCAGGAGCCCTGCATAGCGTTCGAGGCGCCCTGATTTGGGTCCATCTCCACGGGCACAAGTTTCAAGGAGGTATAAATAACCCTCATATGTGTTAAGTCACCGCCCTTTGGCACTACCTTGTATTGTGCTTTTGCACGGCGTTGTCTTCGAGCCTGTTGGCGTCGAATACGGGTGAATGCATTAATGAATAGAGATCGTTTACAAAGATCTCGGACTTCAGAGAAAGCTCTTTCCATTCGAAGCTCCATCTGTCTGGCGTCGCCAGGGAAGTCCCCGTCATAACTCTTAAGGAAGACCACAAGGTTGACCAACAGGTGCGCTGTGGGGTTTAACACCCATTCAGTAATGTTTGACAGAATCATGCTGCACGTGTCCATTGCAACGGAACCAACTGTGCTAAGTTAGTTTCGGTGGTTCCCTCGATGACGCTCATCAACGTCGTTGACGTTATGCCGGCTCCATACTTGATGCAAGGCTTCACGGGTACTGAAGCGCTATTAACGCAAGTGGAGGATCTGAGTATTAGGGAAGGCAACTGTGAATTCGATCCCTATGCTTGACAGGTAAAAGCTACTATGGTGAGTCAGAGCAAAGTGTCAACTAGACTTTGGACAGCCGGCAGGACGCAACTCACTGAAGTGGTATTGCGTGTGATGATTCCGTCCTATCGTCTGCGGTCGTGGCTAGACCGACCTGCTCGATCATGGCTTCTATCCCTCAACCGATCCCTATCCCTCTCACGATATCTGTCCCTATCTCTATATCTTTCTCGCGGACTCCTTGACCTGTTCCTATCCCTTCTTGATCTATCATCACGATCACGACTTCGGCTTCGATGCTTTCGACGCTCCGAGCGGTGATCATGGTGGTCAGGTACATCAAATACCATTCCATAGGTATCACCTCCACCCCGCCCACCATCTTCAGCACGATATCTCCTTGTTCTTTCGAGGTCTTCGCGGCCAGCAAATCCATCATCACCTCGCCTCATCTTGGGACCTCGTTTGATGTCGTTTGACCAGTGAGTGTTTAGTTTGGCCACAGATTGAGAGCTGTGCAAAGATGGGGTAATCAGTATCATGTTCGCGCGCGGAAGATATGGAAGATAAAGTTGAGAAGATGGAACGTTAAGTGACCCCATAATCATACTGATGTTGCACCTGGCTTGCGGTGGCGACATAGAATGGAAGTGGTCGGGAAAAAGCAACTCACAAATCTACCCATATCCGACGATCATCCACCAATACATTTTGCATCTTAAAATAAGCCTTAGGGACGGTTATCAGCCATGCTCCGGGAAACCTGGTCAAACAAACGGAGAAAACGTAGGACGTACCTGTTCCGCATCTTCCCTTTTGTCGAACTCTATGAACGCATACTGTAGTGAATCCCCTGTTTTTTTGTCCCGGATCACTTGACAGCTCATGATGGTCCCAAAACGCGAAAAAATCAGCTCTAAATCCTCATCCCGCGTCACAGGATTCAGTTTGCACACGAAAAGCACATTTTCCGGGGGGCGAACGTTGGCGAAGGGGAGGTCGCCGACCATTTCGAGTGTGAGCGCCGAGGCGGCCGCTGCTTTTTCACGGCGAATGCGTTCTTCCTCTTCTTCTGGAAGTTGGAAGAGGGGGTCTTCATCTTCCGCGATGCGTGTTGAATTATCAGGGGGTCGTGTTGGGGAGGATGGAGGGACAATGAGGTTTGGAGGGTCGGGGAATGGATCGTCTACAAAGTATAGCTGCTGCGTCAAAGCCAGGCGTAGTCATGACTAACACATTGAGACGTACCGAGGATAACAACATGTCGTATTCGGATATCCTTGAACGGACGCGAGTCCTGGTCCACGAATACCTCGTTGATCTTCTCTAATGTGTCCTCTCCCTCAACGACATGCCCGAACACGGCGTGTTTACCGTCAAGGTAGTCCAAGTTGTCGCCCAATGTGATGAAAAATTGACTCCCGCATCCACCTTGAACATGTTCACCCGAGGCGTCGACGATAGCCGGTGCCACGGCCATAGAGACTGTGCCACGTTTTACGTGCTTGAGTTTGGGACGTATTTCTGGAGTAAAGTAGCGAGGTGGAGTCGTGTCATTCGGAGACTTTGTTGAAGATGTAGAGGCAAGGTAGGACCAGATGCATTCTCCCCCGGTTCCTGTTGCTGTTGGGTCACCGGTTTGAGCCAAGAAATCTTTTGAGACTGAAATAGAGCGGATGAGCTGAAGCTCACTGAAGCAAAAGAAACATACCATTGAAGAAAGCATTCAGGTTATAATAATACACTTTGCATAACTTGAGGAAGTTTTCACAGGTTTTCGGGCAAAGGTCCGTTTCTAAGTCGATCACAATGTCCCCCAAGGAAGTTTCGAAAAGGACGGACATTGGGCCGACGGCACCCTGGAAATAATACCAAAGTAGCACGGAATGACGTCCTTAGAAATATTATTAGCGATAGTCCCAATTGCACGAGCCGAGCTCACCTTTGTTCTACCGGATGAATGTAGGATATGTTGAGTGGTTTACTGCCAGTGCGTGGGAACTCGGCTCATGCGGAGTTGGGATCATTTCTGGAGCTCGGAGAAAGCACTGCACCAGTTTTACCAATTTGAGGCGTGATCAACATTGTCTTTGTCTTGCTTGCTTGTTTTGAAGTTGTTCAACTCGCTTGTGAAATCGCGGCAACGGAATTTTTAATGACCACACGATCCTCGGACCATCATAAATACGATGGCTTTAATCTATATCCTCTGTGTCGCCCCCTGGACGCATATTTCGTCTTTGATGGCGGAAACAAGCTACTGAGCGTTGAGAAACAGGCCGACAGAACTTCAATCGTAGTTGACGCATTGGCATCATAACTACCAATAGCAGTCCTTATATTCTGGAAAAATGATGGGATGACGACTGATCTATTCCGCTCCCACTGCAACACATCTTGTTTTTCCGTTCTCTCTTCCGAAGTTCAGGCTTTTGCTTGTACGATTCGCGGAGTCCATGCATGGGGGCGCTTCAACCTCGGAAACGTGGATGCACCCGTGACAACATGGTCCCCACCCATTGCAAAGACTTCCACTCAATCCCGCATCCGACTCGTTCTCAGTCTCCAAAAGAGCCTAATTTGTCGAGGTTGACACCTATCTTTTCCCTGCCGTTGCCATAATTCTAGCGAACTAATGGAATAATCTTCATCCTGGTATTTTGATACGCGCAGGCGTACAAATGGTAGCACTGTCTTCGAAGTATAAATAGGAGAGCATGGTTCAGGGAAACTGCTAAGGTCCTCCTGTTCCCCGACATGAAGGCTATCCTCGCTATTCTCGCCGCTGCGGCGGTTGCCAATGCCCACTGTGAGCTCTAACAATTCGTCTCTTTGTTCTTGTAGGAGCTGACTATTACGTAGTTACCATGCAATATATCTGGGACAATGGTGTATGCGACCCTTCCCACTTTGTAACATCCCCCAGATTTTAAAATAACGCCTCCCGTAGGTTGACGAAGGCCAAAACAACTACATCCGTGTTCCCCCCAACAACAACCCCGTCACCGATGTCAGCTCCACGGACTTGACATGTAATGTTAACGGTCTCTCCGGCTCTAACGTCGAGACCCTCTCCATTCCGGCTGGTGCTACCATCACGTCCGTGCACTTCAACTGGTACTTGACATTCGAGTGACTTACCCTCCGTCTTTCAGTTTCGAATGGCACCAACACGATCAACGCACTGGTGAAGACGCAATCTCTGGTGGCCACAAGGGCCCCGTCCAGGTCTACATTGCCAAGGCACCCTCCACCGCTGCCTCCTTCGACGGCCAGGGTGCTGTCTGGACCAAGATCTACTCTTCTGGCCTCGTCAACCCCTCCACTCAGCAGTGGGCTACCGACGTCGTCAACGCCAACGGCGGTGAGTTGTTGGACATCTTTGTGCACACCCTCATCTTGCTGAACAAAACAAATAGGCAAACACTCCGTCACGATCCCCTCCTCCCTCCCCGCTGGCGAGTACCTTCTCCGTGCTGAGATCGTAAGTTCTCGTAGTCTCTCCTGCGCGTTTACCTGTGTGCTCATGCCTTCGTTCTCAGATTGCTCTCCACGTCGCCTCCAGCTACCCTGGCGCTCAGTTCTACATTGGTATGTTGTTTCGTCCCCCGCTAAAGTGGCAAGTGGTCTCACAGTACACAGGCTGTGCTCAGGTCAAGATCACCGGCGGAGGGAGTGCCAACCCCCCGAAGATTTCTATCCCCGGTACCTACCAGCCCAGCGACCCCGGCATCACTGTGAGTTAAATCCAAGAATCATCCTTAACATGAAGCTGATAATTCACCCGCGAAAAGGTCAACATTTACAACAATCTCCAGAGCTACACTGCCCCTGGTGGTTCGGTCTGGTCTGGCTGAAAAGGTTGATCGCGCTGCCCATAATATAGCTTAACATTATACACCACTTGTACTACCAACGCCACAACGTGATCGACATCCATGTTTCAGAATTCACAACAGGAAACCGAGTGTGTTAGATGGTGTATTGCTGTACTTCTTCTGCTGGTGGCTGCGCAAAGTATGACGATAAGAAAACTCGATGGCGTTGGAAGGTTATCATTCTCTTTTGCACACCTTTGCCTTACTACGCTTCGTGGGCTCAGATGAAACAGAGAAAGTCGGCCAGAGAAAATTTCCACCAATAACGGCTCAAGGAAGATCTGTCATACATCTCCATAAGGCGATACCCAAGGGGTGCAACTAACGGTCTCTCGTTCAACAGCATTCTCAGGTTCTCCACAAACCCGCTGCCCCTGCAAGGCCACAGTGGTTCTCTCCCTATAAGGACATGTGCCTTGAACATCAGAGAAGCCCGCAGAGCCTCCACGGAGCCGGAAATAGAGCACAACTGGTGTCCACATCTCTTGAGAAGGCTCATAATCTCCGCAATCTGGATGATCATGTAATTTAAAGTTCTACTGACGTTTCAGACACGGTTTTCGTGGAGCGTTGTCCGTCCTGGACATTACTGTATGTGGAACCAGATCTCTTACCCTCGGATTTCGGCAGAGTGGCCGGTTCTGGAGGGCAGTCTGGAGGGGAATGTACCTTGCCAACCCCCCGAAGTTCTCAATCATCATCCCAGTACCAATTCCCAGAAAAACCAAGCTTGGTCTAGAACTAGACGTCCGGGTTCCCATTCTTCTTGACCCACCCAGGAGCGAAATTAAAGATGCCACAGCGTTGTTCATGATGCACCACGATGACTCTTACGAATATAACAAACCCGAGCCCCGTGTGGGTGGTTACCGATGTACGGCACTTAACAGGTAGTGTACAGTCCGCTCAGCACGGAGAGGAACAAAGCGAGGACAAAGACGAGCCAAAAATCTATTGTGCGCCAGCGGAAATTACAAAAAAAAAGAGTTCGACAAAATAGGATGAATAGTATTAAAATAAGTTGACGATATAAGGGCTTTGAATACAAAGAGAAAGGGACAGTATTAGAACAAGTCGGTGATATAAAAGCTTTGAATGCAGAGAGGAAGGGAACTTGTAGATACGCAACGGCAAGTCGACCACGGATAACTGGATCTTCCAAGTCCTAGGTCAAGGTCGCCCCCCTGATAGCCTTGATCCTTCCCGAGAGGATCTGCTGAGCCAAGAACCCAATAATCACAAGGCCGAAGATGATGACGATGTGGATGTAGGAGGAAGGGCTCTGGTCATTGTTGGAACCGGTGGGCTGGAAGTAGCCAACGGTCCCAACCAAGAGGACAAGACCAAGACTGAAAAAAAAGAAAGGCAGCAATGGGATTGCTTGGTGGTAAATCTTCCTGATGTGGTCGTAGTGAGCGTTGCCGCTGGGCTGGGAGGGGGGGGGGGGGGTAACGTCAGCATATCAACTATGCAGTGAGAAAGGGAGAGACAGACCGGTGCGAGTTCAAATGCTTCGTTGTCGATTAGGACAAGGTTCGAGAGAACAAGATGGGATGTGGTGTTCGCAAAGTACCATGCCATTTGTTCAAGACCAAGTTGAATCCTGGCATGAAGGTGCCCGCAAGTTGGGCCCCCAGGCCAGTAATTCAAACAGTTCACCGATTGCCACCAGAACATGAGTCCAGTGTATCTGTAGAACAGTTGGGCTCGGTGAGTGTTAAGTCGTAACAAAAGGGGCATGTGACATACAAGAATAAAGGAAATTTAGTGAGAAGGTGAATGATCTTCAAGGACCAGTACAAGCTTCTGCCTGAGGGCAATACTCGGGGGGGTTGCGGTGCTGGATAAAAGAGTTTGTGGATCCCACAAAGCACCATCACAGCAGTAAGATCCGCAGCCGTTGCTGCGAAGGACTGCACCCTACACGACTGGGTTAGCATCTCCAAGGGCCGATGTTTAGAGAAAAATGGCCTACGCCGTGGGCAACTTGTTAAAGACCCATTTTGCAGCTCGCGTTTTCCAATGTTCTCTATTGCGTCCAAAACCCAAACCCCTGGCCCGCTCTTGCGGGGCGTAGACAGCATTAGGTCTCCTGGTCACTTGTGGGAACATGGATCTGGGCTTCAGAGGTGGGTGGGGCGAAGAAATAACTGAGGAAAGGACATGTTGGTCTCGGGCTTTTATGTGGTTGGTTGCATTGGCTAGACGAGGGGAAAACAGGGGTGTGTACGGCACTTCAGGATCAAGCGACTGCGAGTGTGGTCCAGCGAGATTCCACCCCAAGCGGAAGCCGGGGGACACAATCTATCGATCTAGATCGCGTCAAGTAAATGAATAGAACCCAGAAACAGCCATCCTTGCACGTCCTCTTTTGGGCGTGATTTTGACCGTGCTTCCAAGCTCATGAGTCATGAGAGGTAGTAGAGGCTTTAGCGAACGCATAGACAGCGCTATGTTGCATGGATAGGTGGAGCACAAACAGTCTCGAAGATCTGCGGGAAGTTGATAGTAGAGAGGCTAGCAGCGCCCTGCCACGGTGGTGTCAATCACAAGTTTTTCTTGACCACCTGACTAATATTCTCAGCTGTGCGCTAATCTGTTAACCCAAGTAATAATCCCAGAGCCCAGGAAACCCTGATGTAAAAAACCGACGTCCTCACAGAAAACCGGCTGGTCTCTAAGTAGTGGCGATTTTAGAGGGGTACATCTTTTTACCAGGTGACATTGAGGAGACTACTATCCAGAGGATACTGGCTTGCAGATTTCTCGGGGATCCATCTGCCTGGTTAACAACTTGCTTTGTTTTCATGTGAGATTATTTCCGGCCGAACGCCGATAACAAGGACCGAAGACGTTCTTGAATTACTAAATAAGGTAATTACTTGGTCGTGTTGGGACTGTGGGCGCGTGTTTACATCCAAACAAATCCTCCGAGACTCTTGAACTTCCAGAATCCCTCTCTTCAAGTTTCGAGAGCATATGCATGCTCTAACTACTGTGTATGTGCTTCTATGAGGTGCAAACCCTTGCAAGATTACTTGTTCGGCTTCTCATCCATCTCAAACCTAAGCAACCTCCAACGTCGCTCAAACTCGGATACATCCAGACCTGTCAAACTCGGATCACTGGTTAGCTGTCCGTCCGGCCTTCGGCCTCAGCTTTGTCGGACTTGAGGGGATAATAGGATATTCGTTAAATGGTAGTATTTATTTATTTTCGTCCCGAACAGTAGCCGATCTGGATTCCATGCCAAGCAGCATCATAGCATCGCTTTAACCCACACGCTTAGACGAAGAGACAACTTGACCCTGAAGCATCGACCGCAACCGGACACTTCGTCGTAACTCTCCGGCCATGAGGCTTGCTGTGGCTTCTGTTGCATTCCATTCTCTCGCTGTCCCTGGAGAGGGTTTCGGGAGGGACCTATTTCGGAAGTTTGTCCACGATCCTGTCAATGCTGCAAGACTTGGCTTCACCGCAAAGTTGGAATGGCCATTCATGGTATGATCAATTTTGTCCCTTCCTCTCCTCTTCCACAGTTTTCTCGCCTCTCACCCGCAGGCTATCTCGTCATCGACCCATCCTCCCTCCGCCATCGTCTCCCACGATACCGAAAACACGTAGCACCGGGAGTACTGGGCCAAGTGTGATTCATGTCGCGTAAGGAGCCGACTCCCTCCTTCAAGAACTAGGGCCAGGTTCTTGCCCTTCGCACGAGACGCGACGGGGCTGTCGTCGTATTCAGCCAACTGAGGGACGCACCTCTACTTACTGCATTCGCAAGCTGGGAGGTTACCGCCATTGAACCCGCGATATCTACTCGTCGCCTCGAATCACGCCTGTCCCTCCTAGGTGCTACGTTCGGGGTGGTCACCACCTACCCACGCAGGGCTCGTCTACCTTTCCTCACACTGGTACACACACTATGGCTCAGGCAATCCCTGGAGGGCGTTCCCTCTGTCGGCGAATACAGCTCCGCTAGATACTCCTTCGCTGGATCAACACCATTGTGTGGCGGCCCTAGTCTTCCTCGCCAGCGGTTACTGAAAGGAACAGCACCCACTCCCATGATGCAAACCACAAGTGCCGATGCACGAGATGAAGTTGTAAGCTTGTTTCGTCTCTTCTACACGTTTACCCGTTTGCTCAGAGCTTCGCTCTTAGATTGCTCTCTACGTCGCCTCCAGCTACCCTGGCGCTCAATTTTACACTGGTATGTTATTTCGCACCCGGTAAAGCGGTATGTGGTCTCACAGTTGGGCTCTGGTCCAGGTCACTAGCAGAGGCAATGCCAATCCCCCGACGATTTCCATCCCTGGTACCTAGAAGGGCGGCGACCGTGGCAACACAGTGAGTTTGATCCAAGAATCATCCTTAACATGAAGCTGATAATTCATCCACATCTACAACAACCTCCAAAGCCGCACTGCTCCTGGTAGTCCCGTCTGGTCTGGCTGAGAGGTTGATCGCTCTCCGTAACGTAGCTTAACATTACACACTATTTTACTACAAGTGCCACAACTTCATCAGTATCCGAGTTGTTTTTCTCCAGATCTAATTGTTCGTGCGGGCATTCAAGATATTCAGAGTTCGCGGCAGGAAACGATTGTGGTAGTGGTGGTGGTGCATTGCTGCACTTCTGCCGGGGGGCACAAGGTACAAAGCCCGATGACCAGAAAGCAATTATCTGGGTGCATGTTTATTTCTTTATGTCCAACGGTGGTTTGTGCGAGCGTTAGAATAACCAGAATTCCAGGCAGGGACCGAGTGAGGGGTTGGTGATGCATTGACGTACCTTTGCCGACTAGCGCAAGAAAGTCTAATAATCGGAACGCAATCATGTTTTTGGCCGCATCCCGTCCGAAGGGCCTCCCCGAGCCCGGCCGAAAGAAGGGGTAGTGAAATTTTAGCGTTCACCTATTGGCTGCTGTTGGTGTATCACCACAAGAGGAGATTTCATCCATGCAGGGTCACGGACGCCCAAAGAGCCATGACGACCTTCAGGAAATAGAACACAGCTTCTGTGGCTTCGCATTCCGTTCGGAGGGGCTTATGACCTCAGCAAGTGAACCTTAATGTATTTTGGGTTCCCTGTCCTTTGGATCCATAAACCTAAAGTCAACCTTCTTTTTTGGGGCGCAGCAGAGTGGCTGAACCACTGTCTCGGGTTACTGCCAAGTCAGAACTTTCCAACCATCAATCCCGTCTCAATTCTCAGAAGAACATGCTCGTTCTGGAACTCGACGTCAAGTCCTCTCATTCCTCTCAGGAGTGACGTTACATGGATCTCACGTGTTAGTCACGTTGATTGTTGATTATTGCAGATACAAACCCCAGTGCCACGGACATGTTGATCAGAATCTAGAGGACGAAAAGTCTATTATCTATATACTGTACCAGTAGGTAGCGTCAAGGCAGTTCAGCTTGAATAGGAATAAGACAAGAACAAAGATCGGCCAAAAATTTATTTCGGGCCAGTGGAAAAATTAACCAATTTAAGAAAGCATTTTTCGACAAAATGGGATGAAGAGCATTAGAGTGATTGGGCATTATAAGGACCATGGATACGAAGGGAAAGGGGACCTGGATAAGTACGACAGCAGTCAACTACTAAACACCCAGATTTTCAAGTCCTAGGTCGAACCAAGGTCGTGTTCCCGATAGCCTTGATCCTTCTCGAGGGGACCTCCTGAGCCACGAAACCAAATGCCAACAAGGTCAAGATACCAAGGAGGTTGACATTCGAGAAAGACCTTTGATCATGGTTGGGACCAGTGGACCAGAAGTGGCCAGCCCCTTCAATTGTACCGACGAAGAGGATGAGACCAATGGTCAAAAAGAGGAAAGGTGATAATGGGGTTACTTGTAGACACAGCTTCCTGATGCGGTCATAGTGAACGTTGTTGCAGGGTTTGTGAGGATGAGGTTTTGCGTCAGTTTATGAGATAAGCTGTTATGGGAGGAAGAGGCGACCTCGAAGGCCTCATCAGTTATTAGGCAAAGGTTTGAAAGAATAATACAGGTCGTATTATTTTCAAGAAACCATGCCAATTGCTCAAGAATGATTTGAATTCTGGCGTGAAGGCGCCAGCAGGTTGGATCCCGAGGCCAAATATTCAAACAGGTCCTGACATCCCACCCCTCTCATACCTAAGCAACCTCTAACATTGCTCATAAGTCGGATCACTCGTCCGGTTTCCGGTTCTCCCTTGTCGGAGTCGAGGGGATCCATAGTAGGACTTATTGATTTTGGCCCTGGATGATAACAGATCTGCAGGGCTTCTACACTCCTCGGATTACTGTATGTTCGTAACGGGCGCGTATAATGGGTAGCACGGCTTTCGCTGTGGCAATATCTTTTTCCCCGTCCAGCGGATCTGATGAGCGATTCTAAGACACACTCGACCGCAGTACAGCGCTCTTTTCAATTTGTTGTCTTGACTACAGCCTCGAGGCTCGTTTTGCGGCTTCGTTGCATTTTTGCCACCCTCAAGAGCGTTTATTTTGGGCAGAAGGCTCCTATTTCGGAGTTTGTCTTTCATCCCTGCTAACACCGCCATCTTCTGCACTGCACTGCAAGATTGAGTTTGTCGCGTTGGGACGAGGATTCGTGGTACTATGGAGTGTCCGTTATTCCAATGAGCCCATTTCTCGGATAAGCGTTTGTAATTTCTCGAGAAAAATCCTATGTAAACATTCTACTGATTGTGGCGCGCAGTATTTCAGCAAAACATGCGGACATTGTAGACGGTGATAATCGAGGTCGAAGTCGCTCGTCGAAGTCGCTCTCGGCTACACTCGCTAGCGAGGGATGGGAGCTTTACGGCAAACCATCGTATCGAGTCGTCAACTCGATGATCAGCGTCCTCCCACGCCAGAATGTCAATGATTATCTGGGAAAGCAGCGACTGATGCAATGACTCCCCTGATCATGGGAACCCAAATAACGGGCGCTATTATGACACTTTGTCAGCCTTACCGATCAGCGCTGTACTCTCCTCCTTGAGTGATCTTTTTCTGGCTTCTGTTCACGGGTTTTCTCGCCCCAAATTCATCCTCCGATCACCTATCCTCTACATGACATGCAAGACGTGCGCGTTCCTTATAATTTAAATTTACTGTAGCCGCTGCCGCTGTAACAAACAATTTACAAAATTGGTGCGGTGACGGGAATAATTGGCCAGGTACGATTTGTATCGCATAAGGAACCAGTTCTTTCCAACGACTCTTCAAGAGCTGGCCCAAGTTCTCGCTTCACGCGAGGACGCAATGGGCTGTCGTCATACTCAGTCGGCCTGCACTTATTGTATTCGCAAACTGGGAGGTTGTTGCCAGTGAGCTCGCAGTACCTACTCGTTGCCCTGGATCACGCTTGCCCCTCCCAGGTTTATCTCGGGGTGGTCCAGCCCGGAATCATCTACATTGCCTCGAATTGATACACAGATTATGGCTCAGGGGATTCTTGGTGTGCGCTCTCTGTGTCAACGAATACCGCTTCACTAGATACTTCTTTCACTGGGTCAACGCCATCACACACAATGGTACTAATTCTCCCCACTAGCGGTAACCAAGAGGTATGACCCACGATGCAAATCGCGAGTGCCAATGTACGAGAACTCGAGGAAGGCCGCAAGACTTCTGTTCAAGGCGTTCCTGACCCGAAAAGCGGGTTGTACATAGGTGCTATCCGGCGGGTGGATAACATTTTTTTGCCGGTCAGGACGATACTCATACGAACATACCACACGTGAACCCTGTCTAACTTTACTCTAAAAGTAAGATGTTCGTGCTCTTGCACCCCCTGGCAGCACTAGACTGGATCACACTCTGAGAACGCCTAAAGCTCAAGGTAGGACTCAAGCTGAAGAAAGGGTCTCGAGCAGCACGACGGTAGCCTGCAGCGGGCTCTGAGCACCCAATCGAAGCTCCAGTAATAGCATATACACCTGGGCTCTGGTATTTTACACGTGTGGGGGGCAGTATATAGCTGTGGATCACACAGTGTAAAAGTAGTGATTGAATTGATCCAAATTTTGCGCGCTTCGAAACATGCAGAGACAATGAGGCTTTGTTGATGGACAATGAGTATACACGTGACAATGAGGGAGGGACGCGTGCTGGTAACGTGGGAAAGGTGGATAATAGGGCATTGGGGAGATTTATGACCGGCTGGATCAGCTGAGGACGACGATATCGACCTCCCAACTGTATCCCAACTGTACTTTGCCATGTTCGGCCTTAGTTTCTTCTCTAGCAAGCTCGGCGCAACGGTCTCGTCGTCTGGCACGACGGAACCAGCACCGTCCACCCCTTCCATTCCTTCTCCAGAAGCTGAACCCCCAATCACTCCCTCCCCGCCTCCACAGGATCTCATCACTGACCCGAATCCTCTCCACACACTCATTGCATCTGTTCCTCCTCAGACTCTTCACGCTTACACTCTAGCTCATCTAATTCCCCCGTCTCAACCCCTTTCACCCCTCTCCTTCCCGCACATACCTCTTCCCTCTGAGCCTCCAAGCCCCAGGACTCTCACCACTCTAACCAACTTCTTCTCCAGCCTCGTCCCTCCTCCGAGTTTGCACTGCGTACGGTGCCACAAAAACTACTTCGAAGTCGAAAACACCGACAGGAGCTGTCTCGTGCCTCATGATGACGAAAGTGCAGAAGTCGAGCGCGTGGGAGTATCCGGAAGAAGTAAGGGTATTGGGACGGAATATGAGACACTGTGGGGATGCTGTGGAAAGACCGTCGAAGGAGACGGCGACATGGGTCCTCCCGATGGCTGGTGCTATGAAGGCAAGCACACTGTACGCATGGGCTTTATCTCGTTTTCCCACCTAGATTAACCTTTTCTCATTGTAGACTGATCTCAAGCGTGCACGGTTCCGTGCAGACTCCACACCGCAAGATGATAAACTTACCTCCTGCGAACGCCTCCGATGCCACGAACCTCCTTCATCTTCTCCACGTTCCACGCGAGGCGGCGCAAATAAGCGACGCCGTACATTAATGGAGGAAGCCGATAATGATGATGCTCAATCTTCCGTGGACGGATCAACGTTATCAGGCGCCTCGTCCAATAACATGAATGTGGAAGATCCCGCTTCTACACGTAAACCGAAGAGGGCTCGTCGCTCGAAAACAATATCCATCTCCTCAAAAGCCGATCTCGACAATCTCAGTAAAGGAGATGACGTCGCTATGATGGATGTGGATCATACCGATGAGTCAACAACCCAATCACAGGCTCAAATCCCCGCCACGCCCAAGTCACCTCCGCGCTCTCGCAAACCTCGTAAGTCGGCTGGAGGACCAACGACGCCAGGAACAACAGCCAAGACAAAGGCTAAAAGCCCTCTGGTCTCATCGTTCACTCCCCCATCACCACCCGCGGAAGACGCTGCACAAACACAAACAGACGAAGAAAAGCACCCTTCGGTGTTACCGCGTGCAGTCGTTGAAATCACCACCGAGAGGGATGGCTCTCCGAGACTTCGTACGTGACTCCTTCCATTTTTGAGGACCTTATTTTCTGAATGTGCGCATATATATAGATCAAGCATCAAGCCACAGCGATCTACGCAAATCCTCAATCATCAGCCTTGGAGAAGCATGCAAGAGTGACAACGATGAACAACAAACAGGCAAGGAGAAATCCAAGCCGAAATCACGAGCACGAAGGAATACAGTGGTTGGCAACACAACATCCACCCCTAAAACTCCAAAAACCTCCTCGAAAACTCCTGCCAATGATGCGACAACAGAGTCGACACCAGCTGTCTCGAAACCTAGATCATTGAAACCCAAGGTGTCCTCGGGAGCACTGAAGCCAAAGTCGTCGGCTACGTCGTTGAAAGCGTCGACGAATGCGAAGCCGGTTTCGAGTGCGAGTATGGCGTCGAGTGTGCAGAAACCGCAGAGTAAGGTGAGGTCTGCTGGGGGGAGGAAGAGGGGGAAGGCACTTGGGGAGGTTGTTGGGACTAGTGTGGACGGGGAGGAGAATCTATGAAATGTTTTTTTGTTTTGTTTTTTTTTGTCTTCTTGAGCGGGACTGCGATATGTTTTTTGAATTTCTGCATTAGTGTTTGTTGAATATCTAACGCTGACTCTCGTTAATTTTTGATTTATTGTTTTCGTAATTATTCATTCAAGTGTATACATTCGTTTCTGTGTTGTAGCTTCCGCTACGATTTACTCGATGTAGTTATGCTTCCATCATTGGGTGGCAGAGGACTGCTGCTCTCAGCCGGGAATGGCCAGGCGGGCTGGGCTATAAGATTTTTGATCAACTGCTTCAAACTTGTATAGGCTAGGGAGCAGACGGCAGCCATTGGCTGCGGCTGATGATATATAATAATAGGCTTTTAGGGAAACGTTTTAGACGGCTTCCAGTCAGTATCCTGGTCGATTTCTCGGATAACCTGAGGCACTGCTGGAAATGCAAATGACTCTGATCCTCCGAAATCCCATTAACTACACCTCCATGGTTTGATTAATGGATATAATTCAAGTGAGTGGTTCCGGACCAAATTCCCCAATGGAGATCGGCCTTCAACAGCAATTGGCTGTGAGAGTACCC
Source organism: Podaxis carcinomalis (assembly GCA_018524395.1). Lineage (NCBI taxonomy): Eukaryota > Fungi > Basidiomycota > Agaricomycetes > Agaricales > Agaricaceae > Podaxis > Podaxis carcinomalis. The sequence goes on from JAEUWJ010000451.1 coordinate 222,859, forward strand.
AAATATATCTTGTGCACCACCGTACATCCCCATCAACCCAGGGGTTTCGGTGGTCACGATTCTGTCACACATTATGCCTAGTGTTGCCGCAGCTCGGCTCAGCTCAGCTTGGCTCGATTCAGGCACGGCTTAGCTTCGGAAAGGCTCAGGAGCCATCAGGGAGCCGGATGGCCGGCTCAGCTCATGGCTGGCTAGCCGAAGAGCCGTAATGAGCCGGGTGTTTTATATACCATATATAGTTATACAAAGCCTTTGAACGAACTACAGGCTGGGGACATGGTTGGAATGTATTCTACACTGATAAAAATGATTTGTTATGGATGTCAGCCTAAGAACCTGCTCCCTCCCAAGAGACTCTACAAAAGAAACAGTTCACTGCAGGATTAGTCATGGACAGTCTGCAGTTGGCACACTTTGATCAAGCCATTAAAACTCTCACTAAGATTGGGGATTGCAAACATCCCTGCCATCTTCCAGACATCTTCCTAAGCTGGGTTTCCATTAGTGCATATCCGGATGCTCGCCCTCTGTTATCTTGAGGCTTCATCCCCAATCTCATGCAGAACGAGCATGCATACCATTTCTATACCACAATAGAAGACGCCATCAATGAGGAGAGGCGGAGATATTAAGTACATTGGTAATAGAAGTAAGGCACATGCCACAGAATTATTCACCCAAGGAATGAACAGCGAAAGCACAGTCCTTCTGGACATCAATATAGCGATGAGGGGCTGCACTTGACTACATCTACGGGTAATGGTGGCAGGAAGCAAAGCAAACTGGGGGAAGTGTGAGTTAACATGAATGGGGTTGAAGTCACCAGATATCCTAGAGTAAGGCTCATTTGACAGAGGTGCATTGAAGGAAGCGGAACCCTCAATGTTCTTGAGAGGGTATTCATTGCTGAGAGGAGTGGGGAGATTTGAGGAGTGTCATGATGTTGGAGGTAAGCGAGGACAGGGTTGCCTTGGTGATTGGCATCCTGCTGGAAGTTGATGGTGCTGACCTTGTCAGGACTTTCAAGTGGTTGTGAACAAAGGCATCATGAATGGAGCAGTAGATGACAATAGGCAAGACCCAGAACATCCTGACAAGGATGCTGATGCTGCATCCTGTTACATATGAAGTTGTAAGGGCACGCCCTTACACTTAATTCAAAAATCAATTAACCCAAGTCGTTGTGTTATATTTTGGTATCAGTCTTGTTTACCC